>OX940974.1:114123007-114253062 GCA_954871275.1 Leptopterna dolabrata | reverse complement strand
GACATTGCATTTGGTTTATTATTCTGTGAATAATACACCTATGTATTCACTCAGCAATAAATTTTTATAACACCCTCTCAAAATTTTTCCTTTTACGTTTCAAGGTGCGTAGATTCAGAAAACGCAATGTCCGTACGCCTTCCGCCATATCATGCATAACTACTTCATTTTCGGTCTAAAAAATTCGTTCTTTTGCACACTGGCTCCTTTGGGCCATAGTTGTGTCTCGAAACTTTGCAGCCCGATCGTAATATACACAGGGGTGGGGTGTTATGGGTGAAAAACGCTGCAAAGTCCTTGTCCCATCGGTTTACTTTACTTTACATTTCTATTGGACATACCTGCAGTAATTATGGCTGTTCATTTATTGTTTCTTTCATATGCAATAATTGAAATAGCTATTTCTGATGGTTTTCACCAATGTTGGCCCCCAAAAATGAATTAGGTACGCTCCTTTTTTTCAAATTATCTTTGATCATTGGTAGTGCCATTTAATCCTCTTGATTCACGTGTTGACACATTTTCTAGTGTTAATATACAAATTATTATTATAATACAGATTATTATCCCAGGTTTTCGACTCATAAAAAATCAATTTTGGGAGCTGAACCTTTGGTTGAACCTCAACTTTCCACTATTTCCCAAAAAACATGGAAAACGATACCCAAAAGCTCATGTTACTGAAACACAAAAATACCTATTTTTATATACGTTTTCACTCATAACACCCCTGGGTTCATTCCGATCAGGCTGCAAAGTTTCGGGACACAACTAGGGCCCAAATGGAGCCTGTGTGCACAAAACAACGAATTTTTTTGGACCGAAATGAAGTAGATATGCATGATGTGGCGAACGGACATCGCATTTTCTGAATCTACGCACCTTGAAACGTAAAAGGAAATATTTTGAGGGGGTGTTATACAAATTTTAAATTGCCGAGCGATTACATAGGTGTAATATTCACAGAATAATAAATCAAAATGGGTATAAAAGTAGGTATTTTTTTGTGTTTTAGTAACAGAGCTTGTGAGGTATCTTTTTCCATGTTTTTTAGGACGAGAAGACTGATTATGAAGACGATTTTGACCCGAGAGTGGAAAATCGAGGTTCTAACGAAGTTTCAGCCTTAAATTTACTTTAAATTTTCGTCTAAAATCGTCGTTGTTCTGCACACAGTTAGGGTCTCCTTTTGGGAACACATTTGGGTCTTAGTTGTGCTCCGAAGCTCGGTAGCCCGATCGGAATACACCAGGGGTGTTATGGGAGAAATAGGGGGGTAAAAATAGGGGTTTTCGAGGGATTTTAAGGTTTTAGTGAGCATGAGCTTGTGAGGTATCGTTTTCCATGTTGTTTAGGGCGAAAAGACCGAATATTAAGTTGATTTTGACCGAAGAGTGAAGAATTGAGGTGGTAACGAAGGTTAAGCTCCCGAAATTCATTTTTTATGAGTCAAAAACCTGGGAAATTCTGAAATCACCATAAATTTGAAAAATAACACTAGAAGTAGTATTAGCAGGTTGTCAGGTCAACGGCATCAACCAAATGTCTGTTGAACCTGCCATGGGATTTGAACAGTACACCTGTGGGAAAATGAACAATCGGACGTTTCCACAGGATGTACCAAAAGTGTTAATTCAGGAGTGCTGACGACCAGTTTCCCAAGAACTAGCGGCCACAGTCAACGACCGTGCTTTGGCCATTGCATAGTCGTTGACTGTGGCCGCGAGTTCTTGGGAAATCGGTCGTCAGCACTCCTGAGTTAACACTTTTGGTACATCCTGTGGAAACGTCTGATTGTTCATTTTCCCACAGGTGTGCTGTTCAAATCCCATGGCAGGTTCAACGGACATTTGGTTGATGCCGTTGACCTGACACAGGTGAATCAAGACAATTAAATGGCATTATTAGTGGTCAAAGATAGTCTGTAAAAAAGGCCGGGCCTAATTCATGTTTTTGGGGGCAAAACTGGTGGAAACCACCAAAAGTAACTATTTCAATTATTGCCCATGAAAGAAACACTGAATGAACAGCCAACATTTCTGTAGGTATGTCCAATATAATAATAAACCCATGTGACAAGGACTTTACAGCGTTTTCCTTCACTTCAAACGTTTTTCTTTTACGCATGTAAAATGAAAACTTAGTGGTGGTGTGGGGGGGGGGGGGGGGGATTTTGAATCCCTCAGTATCGAGTTATATGACAAGGGTTTGTGGCATTAGCAGAGCTGTATTTTTTTTATAAGCCATTTTCGACCCACAAAAACTAAAATTTGCCCCACTTGATCAATTTTTAAATAGTAATTTCTGTCTCGAGTCATTGAAATAACAAGTCGGGTCTTATATCATTTGAGTAAAACGTCCCCCCCCCACCCCTTCCCATGAGATGTACCCAGTGAGATTAAATCCAAGGTTATTAAAAAAAAGCTGTCTTGAGTCAACTTCTATTCCGCATTTGGTGATTGTATAATATTTTTAGGTGATAACGTTTTTGGTAATAACATTTTACCGATTGTATGACATTTTTTTGGTAATAACATTTTTACAGTCTTAGAGATTTTCAACCCCCCCCCCCCCCCCCCCCCCCAAATTCGAATTGACCTAATGGGTTTTCTTCTACCGAAATAGTCTTTCCCGTCTCAAGTCCACCATTCTATGACATGATGATTTTATATAAATTTTGTGATTTTTACCAACATTCTGTCTATTTTTGACCATCAGAAACACAAATCCTACCCAGCTTTTATATTTAAAAACTCACCCTTTCTTTGCCATTACAAACTTTGGTGAAAGTAGCTAAGGTTAGATATGGCCAGGAATGACATATCCACCATATCCGTGTTGAAGTGCTGAATCCAGAGTGCTCTGGAACGGGAAAGAAATCATCTTTTTCTCAAAAATGCATCTACATACTAGAAATTTTGGGTTCATTGCAATAGTGTATTTTCTCCAAGAAAGAAATTGGGCGTTTTGACCAAAACAGATATTTTTTTTAACTTGGCTTTTTACATAGGTATCTATCATCTCCTAGGCAGCGGGTGATGTAGTGTTGAGGAAACACACGTCACTCGTCCAGTTGCCTCCATCTCATACATAATCAGCCTGTGTGCGTATGTGTGTGCTACAAAATACGGTTAGGTGTTCTAGAAGACCAAGAACCCCCAGAACTTCATATATTTCTTTAAAAAGAACAAAAAAAATTAAATAAAAATCTTGAAGTATGTGTAGTATTTGATTACCATCGTTGAAGTGTTTACTTCATTAGTAATGTTGAATTAGTAGGTATGTAGTTGACTGTTCTTTGACTTCATGGAATCCCCCTCCCCCCTGGTGGGTCTTGAGGGATCAGAACAGATGGAAATCAAAACCAGAAGGCCGATTATTTTGTGGTGTATGGCTGAGTACGTTTGGTGTTCCCAAGATGGCCCAAGTTGAGCGCTCCATAGGGAAGGCGCCACTGTGTTATGGGTTCAGAACCACTAACCTATCTCCAGACCCCCCATTATTTTTATCCCTATCTCCTAAATGTTCGACTCCTAGGTACAGCTAAAAAAAAAAAAAAAAAAAAAAAAAAAAAAAAAAAAAAAAAACTTGTACTGCTCAACTGCTAATTTTTTTGAAGTAGCTCACACCTATATGTTTGTGTCTTTCTAATATAAATTATTGTAATAATTACTGCCTCCCCCCAACTTTCGTTGATTTTGTGAAAGTAAAAGGTGATCTTCCAAGTTGAAAAAGTGTTTGATCTAGTTCTTGCTGAAAATGATTTTTTCTGAATAGCGTCCTATCAAAGTCCTGGTCCTATCATTCTATTCAACGGTTGTGATTTTTTTTGCACTTTTTAGTCATGAATAACAATTTTTTACACACTTTTTATGTTCAAAAATTACCCATCATCAAACTTTTCTTTTAATTTACAATTGCCAAAATTTTCAGTCAAGTTCTTTGAAACGTCAACCAGAATTGGAGATCAAGAAATGGCTTGTATAAAAAATGGGTCGTGCTTTCAAATTTTTATAACTGTATCTCTTCTCTAGGCAATAGCTCTGGAAGAGAAAGCAGCACGTCCATTTCCAGTGTTGGGACATCTGGAATGGTGACTAAGAATCCATTGCATACTTCTCAGACGACTGTGCCCCCCTTCATTCAGACACGCCCCACTCAACCAGCATATTCCAAGACAACAACTAAAAAGACAAGTAAGTGTTTGAATCTATGTTGGTGCTATTTTGTGGTGCTCACGGGTTTTTGCCAGTATGCACTCATTCATTATTATTCAGAGATGTCCATAAAACGTACTAGGTACCGGTACAAGGAGTATCAGATGAGCACAAACGAGTCTTGAAGTTCTTACAAAAGTGTGTACGTCCAGAGCTTCTGACTTCATTTATTCTGTTTCATGTTGCGTGACAAACCCCAAGTTGAACAGCAGTATAGTAAATGGAACCATGGGCGAGGTGTGCTCTGTAGTGACCCACTCCTCATCTACTCCTCATTGTTTCAGGATAAAAATTGGTTTATATTTCAACATTCTTGACATTTATGTTTCAATTTTTTTTGCAGGAGTTTATGATAAACATCCAAACGAGGTTGTGAAGAATGAAGAATTGACCTACAGTTATGGACGCCAAATTACCCCCAGTACCCTATTATTATTTTACTCATCAATTATTCTTGGTCTTCTAGTCGGCCTGTAGGGCGTTGAACACTTTAACTTGTACATAATGTACATTCTGACTTTGTATATTATAGTTTTGTGTATAATGGTATGAATGTTGTGATGAGAGTGTACTATTTGTATTTAAAAACAAAAATACCAGTTTTCTTGCATTTTGTAGCTGTACAATAGGAAATAATATTCAGGAATCATTTTTTGGATTCAACTCACTGTGTCTAGTAATTTTATACAACTTATTTGTGCCTATCGCCACCTTTCACAATGGAAAAAATTGCCAATTTTCTTTCTTCGGCACACTATGATATGTTTAGTTATCATTTTGCGTTGTCTGACGTGGAGGATTTATTTTTTATACTGTTGATTCGGTACTTTTTCGTATGTACTATGAGTACTGTGAATTTGAATTTGTGACCTAATTATCAAAACCCATGGATAATGGAGGTGATACAATTCAACCCCTTGATGAAATAACTCATATATAGCAGCCCTGTCATGGGCCCCAGGTACACTGTGTCATGATTCAAGGTTCGCTTATGATTATATGTGGGCCAACACGTGTAGCTTTGAGAACACATTTTGGAAGGTATTGCATTGCTTGTGAAATCCTTTGTTCAACAAAGATGTTCCTCCAAAATAAGCCCAAGTGGGCTGATACTTGGTGTGAACTCATCAGAGTAATCAAATTGGTAGTGAGGTCGATTGTTTTTTTTTTCTTCTGGTTTCCTTTCTAACCAATAACAGAATCTCATGAATTTTTGTCATTGATCTCTCGACAGTAATATTTTTACTACATCACATTATTTGAATTGCTTGTCGTATTCCACAATCATATTCCTAACAATCCTTCAAGGCGTAGTAGGTTTGTTTTCTCTTCTTTTAATGTGTTATTCTCAGACTGCACTTTTCAGTTGCCTACTTCAACATATAGGTACCTCTATATTCCTGTTGTTTCAAATTCAGTTTGATTGCTTTCTTAATATACTTTCCCTTTAATAAAAATATATGCATGTATGTTCTGTTAATCTTGGGCTACCTTATTCTCCTCACAGTTACAACTTTGTTATTTATAGATGACCATGCCTCCTCCTCTCAGGGTTTTGTACAATTTCTTAATAGAGCGTGTCTATGTCATAACCCAACGTTGGATAATTTTGACATGAAATGACGTTTTATCAGTCCATAGTGTTGAGGATGTAGTGGTATAATAGTTATGAATAATGGGCTTTGCCTTATTGGGCTATCAACTATGAATTGGCAGGGAACATTTCTATAGGTGATTGTATTGTGAAACTACAAACAAATTTGTACTTATGTAACTTTTCCAGTACCTTAGTGTAATAAATCTGTATACCACTCCATCTCCAGATAGAATTCATGGTTCCCTCTATAGAGTACACTAGAATTGGCATATATTTTTTTCACATTTTATTTTTCATTGTGAATAGGTTATCTTGTTCAGTTAGCCATTTTTTTCAATTTTCCATAGCTAATAAATGATCAAGTTTTCTTTAGATAGTGAACTGTATTCAACAGTTTGTTGGAGGATTATTTTCATGATGAAATGTGATAACTTATGGATAGTTATGTGTTTGTATAAATTTATTTATATTCTGAATGAAATAAGAATGCTAATATTAACAGTATTGTTATACTTTGAATTGAAATTGATGCACTTATTGGTTAATGTATTATAATTTCTTTATTAGACTTTTAATTTTATTTTACTTTTATTTGATTTTACTGTGATATTTAGATGTTATAATCTTTTGACAACGAATTCCTTTACTTTTAAAAATTGTTCCATAGTAATTCGCATTTGTTTTCCTATTCGTTTTGTTGAAGAAGTACCAGTCTTTTCACAATGATATATTTTTCTCAGCAACGGAATCTTTGTAATATACATTATTCCTATCCAATGTAATATGACGGTTACATATTTGTAACAATTCAAATGAGGACTAAATTCTTACGGCTAATTTATTGCATGCCTATATTCTGGCATTATTTCACGACATCATTATAATCAGTATTAAAACTCATGAATTAGTCACACTGGTTAGTTTCGTTTCACAAGTATTGTCCTGAATATGAGTGCATGTTGTAAAAATACAGTGCCATATTGTCACTTGATATTCCTGCACGGTTCTGAGGTACCAAATGTGTAATGTTGTAAATACTGTTTGTATTGTGTAACATTTTTCTAGTTTCTTTCTGAATGATTTATTATAAAGTGATTATGAAATGGACAACATGTAATGTAAATTATCTTGGCCTATTTCATACATTTCTGATCAGTCCCAGGTATAATAAAGGTAACAAGGTTGATGATAACCAAATCCATTCATACAAACTCGAGTTATTTATGAAATTGTGTTTCTTGGCAATAGTTATCAAGTTTCTTTTTTTCGATCACATTTTCTCTGTTCAGTTATTACAGTCATCCTACGATGAGTTAAATGTTGTTTTGAATCACTTGTTACTTGATTATATTTCTATTATTTGATGTACAAATTCTTTCATTATTCAGTGTTTTGGTTTCAAGGGCTGGTAGACCAATGATCTTTGCAACCATCTTCAATTGATCTTGTTCGTGTTTGAAACATTTTGGTTCTGATTCTTCCTAGCTAGAAATTGTGGTGATACCTAGTACATAGTAAGCAAGTTGGTATTCTAGGTCTCTTCTCAAGCTGCAACATGTCTTAAAAAGTGCTCATTTTATTAACTAGTGCTATCAAGTACGGCTTCCAAGAGCATGTTTATTGAAGATGTTTTAGTTTCACTCTTGTGGATAGGCTCATTGGTATCTTGAAATTTTGAAGCATATGCGGTGTTTGTGTAAATATATTATACCCATTCAGATTAAGAACATGAAGGTTAATTCCAATATGTTTTTCAATTATTCTTCTTGTTCAACTTCATTTTGTGTTCAGTTAGATGTTATTGTAAACAGTGCATTTTACAGATTCATTTATGGAGTAACAACCGATACTTTTATTGTACAATCCGTATGTCCTCACTTAGGTTTTATTTGTTTTGGCTAATGTCATTATTATGTCTGGTTTTGCATGATGAATTAATTTGGTTGTTGAACAAGCTGTAATCAGCTCTTTATGGTAATCAAAATTTGGTATCAGTAAATTGCTGGTGTTTGTGGGTGGATATAGGTTGCTTCAATTTCGGCTTTCTTATGTTATTGATAACATAATAAAACTGTTGAGAACCAGACACAATAATAACAATATTGCCAATTTATTCCCCTTGTATATGGGCGAATCAAACAGGCATTTTTATTTTATATTTGAAGTATTATTTTAGTATTGATTTTGTTGAAGTATTACTGCAAACTTGCGTTAATGTTACTAATTGTCTTTTCAAACGTTCAAGTTCTTTTGTTGTAAGCATTTTCGTTTTTTCTTGCCTGTTTTGTAAATATTCTTCAATTCTTTGGTACTTGCTGTAGAACTCCTTAAATGTCTTCTGATCCCAGTGCATTTGATTGTAGACTTTGTTCAACACCAGTCTGTTCTGTCTTAGTCTGATGTCATTTTATCTTGCATCTGTTTCATTAGCCTCATTGCTCCTCGACATTAGTTATTTTGATAACTCAAGGCTTGGAGATTTATGTGAGCAAATAGCGGAATGTATAGCAGCAGCTCATATTGGACTCCCAGAAGATTTTAATGATCTTATATAAAAAGAAGCACAGTGTAAATCGACCTGGGATTTAAACATGTCCAAACATCATCTCTTGGTAAACTTATGGTCTGTTGGTTTTCGTTCAAGTTGTATTATTGTTTTTTTCTCTTTGCAGTGCACATGGATAGTCAGTCATTAACTTGAATAGGAACCCTTTGAATAATCTCTGTTTCTGTGAGTAGGTATGAATTGAAATGTTTTAAACATGAGAGATTGATTGGAGATCTGTAAAAAGAAACATGTTAATGGTGGGTTTAATGATGCAAAAGAGAAGAATAACTATCCTCGTGTTGATAGAGCTAGTTAATTAGTTACTGTGTTGAATAGGAAAATGTGGTCGAGTCACCTAGTGAACTGGAATCATCTCAAATTATGATTTTTGCGCTACCAGCCCCAGAACGGTGCCTACATCACTGCAGTACTGTTTCAGTCCACCTTTGTTGCATAACGTGATATGAGTTGATTTTCACATCAGTATTTTTCTCCACTTGACGTGCATTGTACACTGGTTTGTTTGCAAATTGTATATAGAATGTGAAAGAGAGTAGAAGATAATGCATCAGCATGACACGTCCAACATGCTGAGCATTTTGTGTATATTGTACTAAATATTTTCTTATAAATTACATTATGTATCCACTGCTCTGTGGAATATTGAATGATGAATGCATATAGCTACTGAATGAATATGCATTGCTGCAAGCCCTGGTATATTTTCCTGTAAGACTTGCACGGCTCTAGATGCTATCTTACCAATACAAACGACATAATTTAAAAGATCATGAACATGTTATGAATACGATTATATTTATTTATGTTTTTACTTGAATAAGTTGTAAATTTTTTTAATTTTGAATAATACATTTTGCATTATTCGTTGACTTATAGGGTGGTGTTCGTTCCATATCATTCTAAACAGTCTGAAAACATAAAAGTGATTTCATGTATTCGTTGATATGGGCATTTAGAACTGCATGTAAGTTTATTTTCGATATTAGATTACTCTATTTTACCACCCTGTAAATGTATGTGCATATATCATAGAAGACTAAAACAACAGTAGACGTTTTGTGTAATCTATATAATTCAATGATCGATCACATTAGCCAATATAGTATGCTATATTATAAAATGTTAATTTTATAACTGATTTTTGTACAAAATAAATAACTGTACTGTATATCTGTTTTGATACAATTTGATGAACTTGATACAACCTACTCATGAACTTGATGGGCCTGCCAACTGGAAGTTACTTGCACAAGATGATAGTACGATAAGCTGGAATGGGGTATCTTCTCATTACAAGCTGTCTTCAACGGTAATTGCAGTAGACAAGAAGTAGGTGGCTGGAGTTTGATGTAAGTGTTTCTGGTGAACCTCATCCATCAAGAGATGTTTGGTAGGTACCTTCCTATGGCAAAAACCATGAAAAACGAGGCTTAATATATAATTTTTTGACTGATCGAAAAAAATGATGAAATTAATAAAGCCGAGTGAACATTTTGTGACTTGATCTGATAGGCGAGATGCGGGGTAGGTAAGGTGCTTATATAAAAACGCTGCAAATACCTACACAGCGGTATATTATTTTGTACAAAACACCCTTCTGTTACATACAGGTCACAGCTCTCTGTATAGGTAACACTTCTATGTATATTCTATTCTATACATATTATGTAGATAGCAGACCCTCTGTAGCTTAGACCTAACCCCGTACTGGTTACTAGGTACCTACCTAAATCAGATGTTAAATGTTGCTAAAATAATTCTGTCGATGACAGACAGTAGCTAAAATGGCAAAAAGAAACATATAATGACGTTCTGAAGGGAAATTGTTGATGTGGAGCGAAAAAATATTCATTCCCGTTAGGGTTTCGATCTCCGGAACTTTGGCGTATCAGTCTGTCAGTTAGACCACTACGCTATATCGTCCAGCTAGCGGAGAAACAAGTGATGTGCGTTCTCACCACAGCTTGATGCGTGCATACACCCTGCTCTTTACGGCAAATTGTGTAGCAATTTTATGGCAACATCGTAGAATGCTCCGGATGGTCTCAACAATTCGGAAAAAATCGAACTATTTAAAAATGTGAGAAAACCCACACCTCAAAGTACAGTTTTCCGAGATAGAGATATTCTGGACATTTCAACCCCCATTTTTCACCCCGAGCTCATGGGAACTAAGGAAAAAGCCGCGGACGGCGTACGGACGGAAATTCTGAACCAACGAATTTTGAGGGGGGGTTACAATTTTTTTTTCATGGTCGATTCCAAAGGTTTGTGCAAAATAACTACATTCTTTGACAAGAAGAACTCTGAAAAATCTGTATTTGTCAGGGTTTACCCCATAAACGGGCATGACAGGTAAACGGTAATGACACACGTCCAACTGGACTATTGTGACTGTTCGACTTATCTCAGTGGAAATATAATAACAATTCATGGAACTTTGTTGTAAGTACATCTATGCAAATCCGGTAGGTAGGGTAATCCTGTGTACCCTATCAGAGCGCTTCTTCAATTTAGTTTCGCCATTTACTCTCGAAGCTACTCCTCAGTAACAGTTTATATTACCTACTCACTAAATTATCAGAAAGCAAGAGCAGTTTTTTAAAAACTAAGTGAAAAACATAAGTTTGCTAAAACGATTTGTAGCCTAATTTTAGCTCATTTTTTGTTAGAATTCAACCTAATAACGGGCATTGATAGCTGTTCTACAGGAGCTCATTTGGTGAATAGAAATCAAGAGTAGTTCATGGAAATTTCATTAAAATTTGCAAGTTTTGGCCTACTGATTTATTTTTTCAACAGTTGAACTCCACACCAAAAGAGCGCAGGTTCGGTACGGAACATTTTTCAGGGTAAACAAAAACCAATTTATCTCCTAAGATAGGATGAAAGAAGCACAAAATTTTGGCAACAGTCATCTTGTTGCTTTAAGCCAATTTGATGTTTTGTCAGCCACATTAGAGAAAATTTCGAATCAATTTTCTCTTTAGTGTAAACAGGGATACATACACCTATCTTAGCAGGTAGGTACCGTTTGATCGAACTGAAAGTCATAAACTTTTATTGCACATGTAAATTGAATTTCGAATCGGGAAACTGTTGTGCCCAATCGATACGGATGAACCCTACTTCAAAATTGGAAAAAAAACAATTAATTTTTGTGCTATCACTGTAAACGAAGGATTTGCAAAAATAAACTCGACTGAAACAGATGAGCGGGGTTTCTAAAAATATGTAGGTACAAACTGTACCTACAGCAAAGCAATCAAGCAAAAATATAATCAAAACAACGTATTTAGGGAACGTCAAAATATGAGACATCAGAAATAAAAATTTTGTAGATTACCCACCAAGGACAAAGACTATGATGTTTCATTCGAAGCAACTTTTCATTTCTTGACTCGACAGCTTTAGTTTGAGCCCAGTAAAATTACTTTCAAGTTTCGATGTGGAGATGGCCACACAATCCTTCCATGTTCTCATAATAGTATTGATACAAGTTTGGCGGCCTGACAGGCCATTTAACTTTGCGGCCCGATTGGCTGGTCATGTCGGCCTAACAGGTCGATCATGAGAATATATAATGCTGAGCATGGAGATATAATATACTTGCATTGAGACCTCACTTCCTGACACCACAGCAACGTCATTTAGCTAGTAAACCTGGAAAATGTTGGACCCATTGATAAATATTTTTGTTGCCTATTAGCCACATCAAATGCGATCGAGCTCAAAATCAGTAGGCATGATCTGGACATCATACCGGACATTTTGGTTCCAACCGCACCAATTTTGGCCCACTTTTACAGCAGTTTTAGTTGAAAATCGAAAAATTAGACAACCCGTCATAGCTCCCCTGTTTTTCCGCCTAGAAAGCTCGCTCTCTCAAAACGACCGATTTTGAGGAAGTTGCGACCATATGAAGTTCCAACCTACGTACGGAGCGACATCCAGCGGAATCGGCACCGTCCATACTTCCATTCCTATATACCGGGTGTTCGGTTTAAGAACGACGAAACTTCAGGGATCGATTCTACAACTAATTTCCAACAAAAAGTTCCTCATAGAGTTTTTTTCTGTAACCCCTTGTTTTCGAGAGTTTTTTCACTTCTAATATTTGTTTCGTGTTTTCGATCTTTTCTCACTAAAATGACCATAACTCCCTTAAATTACACGGTGAATCAAAATTTGAGCATACCATTGGAAAGAATGTTAAATTTTCTTTCAGATTCAACCATAAACTTTTCTCTAAAGTCAAGAAAAACAAGCGTTTTTTGAACCCAAACTACAATTTTTGTCATTTTTCATATTTCTTGGCGATTTTCAACAGTATTTTCCAACAATATCGACTACTGAAAAACTGATGAGCTCCATGGCAAAAACATCTGCGTTTATTAAGCTTTCCAACGGTATTATTCAATTTTATTTTTAACGCCGTTGTTAAATGAGAAAGCGGTGATTGAATGCGAAAAAACGTGGAGAGGGAGGCATTCCCACATATTTCGGGAACCCAGTTAGTGAGGAAACGTGGAATTTTCGCGATTAGGATGGGTTAAATAACAAGCCAGAAGTGAAAATTGAAAAATTATCTCTTTTTTTCCTTCACATACAAAAAATAAAATAAAATAAATAAATAAAAATAACTTCTTTCTACAAGATTTTACAATTTATAACTTTTTTCTACGACATTTTAACTTGTTACAGAAACTGTTCAAAATGTCCTTCGCCTTGTTGTCAACAGATTCTGCACCTCTTGCAAGCACTATCCACAGCGCTGCGCAATTCCAAACGATTTTGCTCAATTTCGGCACAACGCAAGTTTATCCTGCCAATCAACTCCTCCCGAGTTTCGACCCTGTCGCTGTAATCTTTGGCCTTCAGGGTGCCCCATGTCTGAGGGTTTTGGAAGTAGTCTCATTCGATTCAACGTGAAAAAATATGCGAAATCCGACACCTAACTGCACCCAACTAGAAATTTTGTTCACGCGCATAAACCTCGATTTTGTCCGAACATTCCACGTTTTTTCGCATTCAGTCACCGTTAAAAATAAAATTGAATTCATTGGACCGTTGGAAAGCTTATAAAACGTAGATGTTTTTACCGTGGAGCTCATCAGTTTTTCGGTAGCCAATATTGTTGGAAAATACCGTTGAAAATCGCGAAGAAAGATGAAAAATGACGAAAATTCTAGTTTGGGTTCAAAAAACGCTTGTTTTTCTTGGCTTTAGAGAAAAGTTGATGATTGAATCTGAAAGAAAATTTAACGTTCTTTCCAATGGTATGCTCAAATTTTGATTCACCGTGTAATTTACGGGAGTTATGGTCATTTTAGTGAGATAAGGTCGAAAACATGAAAAACATATTAGAAGTGAAAAACTCTCGAAAACAAGGGGTTACAAAAAAAAAACACTAGGAGGCTCTTTTTGTTGGAAATTAGTTGTAGAATCGATCCCTAAAATTTCGTCGTTCTTAAACCGAACCCGCGGTATATACCTATAGAAATAATAGGAATATGGATTATGGAAGTAAAATGCTGTCGCTATTCAGTGAGGAATTGTGGAGGGGGGGGGGGGGAGAGAGAAAATTACAAATTAAAGGGGGAAACGCTACAAATTATTACACAACGGGTTATTATTTACTGTATAGATGCCCCTTCTGCGTGGACCACTGTTTTCTGTGGTCAGCACCTACCCTCGAGCTCCCCCCAGGGAAGCCCTAATACTCGTAAATAAATCGAGTAGGTCCCACTAGAGCCAGCCGGGGAATTACGGTTTCATAAGTTTCATAAGTATGCCCCTACAATTCCTCGTAGAATAAATGTGGTCCAATCGTCCCAATGCAGATTCTGTGGAGCAGACCCGGCGACCAATGAACATGTTATCCTGGAATGCGCACCTCACATCACAAAGGGTCTGCTGAGAGAAGTTTCGGAAAATATCGAGGGTCCGTACAACTTGGACACACTGCTAGCCTCTTCGAACATCGAAATTTGTAAGTTTTTATTTAAAAAAAAGTATTAATGGTAATTTGTAAACATTATTATTACTATTATTACTATTTATTAGCGAATTTTCGAAGAAAAGGAAGCTATTGTTCTCGGTCCAAAATTTTTAAAACTCGAATTTCCGAAAGATTTTTATACCAAAATCCGTTTCAGACCATCCTGAATTCCCTGCCGAAAGACACCAAAAATTATATGTATATATATATATATATATATATATATATATATATATATATATATATATATATATATATATATATATATATATATATATATATATATATATATATATTTATATATATTTATATATTTATATATATATATTTATATATTTATATATTTATTTATATATGTATGTGTCATTCCAGACGATAACTCTCGAAAGAATTGAGATAAAAAGTTCAAATTTGCACGAAAAATCTGTCTTGGCAATCGACAGGCTAAGTTCGAAGATGGGCAGAATCGGGTCACACTAAGGCGGAGTTTTGGGGAGTTTTAGGGGGGGAAAATTACCCATAAATTCCCAAAATGAAAAAGTCTGACAAGTGACACCTCATTTTAAAGGTTTTTGTACGCTGAACACGATGGTGGAATCAGAATTGCGATATCTCATTCCGTTCTCAAACTGGAGCACTTTGAAGATGAAGGAACGTGGTTATTTCTTGAGATGTTCTTCCTGGTTCGTCTGCTCTAATCTGATAACGGAATGGGATATCGCAATTCTGACTTCACCATCGTGTTCAGCGTTGGAAAATCTACAAACCGAGGTGTTACTCGGCAGAAAATGGAACAAAAAATTTGTTACGTACCCAATACCTACTCTTCCTTTGCGTAAAACTACTCCTGTTTTAATTTTGTATGGTATCAAGTTGGGAAAACATTGGCCGAAAATTAATTTTCAGAAAATTTTAGGCGGAGGAGGAAGATGCCGAAAACTTCGAAAATTCGCTCTTATAGCCATGCTGCATGACTGTGGTTTTTTAATTTTATTTTTAACTATGATTACTATTATTACTATTATTTTTACTAGTATTACTATTATTTTTTACGAATGTAACGGCTGTAGTGCAAAAATCCAATAAAAAAAAGAAAAAAAGTATGCGGTGGATTCAAGAATTCTGTTATTAATTATCTGTTGTTATTCGTAAAGCATAACGTTTGTTGAAGTTACAAAAGTACCTATCAACAAAGTCCAGAATAAATATTATTCATCAAATGAAATAATAATACAGAACAACCAACTCGATTTCATACAGCCATACGAGATCATCATTATAATCAGGTATTCCCTAGGAATGGTGTCTGGGCTGGATGTATACTGTTTCATTCACTATCATGTTGACGAAGCTTTTCGGCGCAAACTTCAGGGCCTTACTGTGAACGAACGCTGGACGTAGCTGTACAATGGTAGGTGGTCTCAAAAACCTCTTAAGTTCCAGATCCAGTTCCAGTTCCAGATCAATCTAAAAACGAGCTTCACGGACCAACTAGACCCCAAATGGGACCCACAAACCAAACATAATTAATTTTCGATCGTGGTAACTAAGAAAACGCTGCAAATTATTACACAACGGGTTATTATTTACCTGTATAGATGCCCCTTCTGCGTGGATAACTGTTTTCAGTGGTCAGTACCTACCCTTCAGCTCCCCCAGGAAAGCCCTAATCGAGTAGTGGAGCCAGCCCAGGAATTAAATGTCATAAAACTGCGCGGGATTCAATAACTCAATCATTTAATTATTTGTTGTTATTCATGAAGCATAACCTTTGTTCAAGTTCCAACAGTACCTATCAACAAAATCCAAAACAGCCATCATTTTTCAAATGAAATAACATCGCAAAACAACCAACTTGACTTCATACAGCCATCCGTGATTATAATCAAGTGTTCCGTTGCAATGATATCTGGGCCGAATTTATACCTTTTGGTTCACGATCATGTTGACGAAGCTTTTCGGTGCAAACAAACGGCTGGTCGTACGCCCAATGCTCCAGGTGGTCTCAAAAAATTCTTTAGTTCTATCAATTTAAAAACGCTGCAAAGTCCTTGTCACATGGGTTTATTATTCTACTGGACATACCTACAGAAATTTAGGGTGTTCATTTATTGTTTCTTTCATTTGAAATAATTGAAATAGCTATTTATGATGGTTTCCACCAATTTTGGCCCCCAAAACACAAATTAGGTGGGTACACTCCTTTTTTTTTCCAAATTATCTTTGATCATTGGTAGTGCCATTTTTAATCGTCTTGATCCACGTGTTGACACTTTTTCTAGTGTTATTGTACAAATTGATGGTGATTTCAGACGATTTTCCAGGTTTTTGACTCATAAAAAATCAATTTTGGCAGCTGAACCTTTGGTAGAACCTCAGTTTTCCACTCTTTGGTCAAAATTGACTTCATATTCGATCTTCTCGTCCCGAAAAACATGGAAAAAGATACCTCAAAAGCTCATGTTACTAACATGTTACTAAAACACAAAAGTACCTATTTTTATCCACATTTTCACTCATAACACCCCTGGGTATATTCCTATCGGGCTGAAAAGTTTCGGGACACAACTAGGGCCCAAATGGAGCATGTGTGCGAAAAACGACTTTTTTAGACCGAAAATGAAGCCGGTACACGTGATACAGCGGACGGCGTACGGCGGGCGGCGGACGGCGGACGGACATTGCATTTTTTGAATCTACGCACCTTGAAACGGAAAAGAAAAATTTTGAGGGGGTGTTGTAAAAATTTTTTGCTGACCGAATACATAGGTGTATTATTCATAGAATAATAAACCAAAACGTTAAAAAAACCATACCCTTCTATCGAAAGTTTTCGAGCTACGGCGTTCATAAAATTTCAACCCCCTATTTTTCACCCCTTAGAGATGACTGACATTAATGCCGAGCTTTGTGGACCAACAAGACCCCAAACGGGGCCTACAAACCAAATTTCATTAATTTTGGTTCGTGATAACTAAGAAAAGTGCTAAGTATGGCGTACGGCGGACAGACAGAAATTTTTGTATGTCATTTTCGGATTCTACGTACCTTGAAACGTAAAACTTCAATTGGGGGGGGGGGGTTAAATTTTTTTTCCATGCTCGATTCCAAAAGTTCATTATTGAAAATAATAAACAAGAAAAAACAAAAACAAAAAACGAAATACGGTGGACGGCGCGTTAACTGAAAAACTAGGTACGACACCATTAGTAGTTCCTGTGTACACTACCTTTCTGATTTACGCGTGTAGGCAGGTACATCGTAGGCCGTAGTAGTGTTTTTGTAATTTTGCTATAACCACCTATTATAATGGCACCCCCTGAATAATGCAAATTATGCTCTTTTATAATTTGACCATTCAACTAAATAGGTAGGTGCTTAAATAACATTGAGAGTTGCTATAGTAAATAATTAAGAACATAATAATTGAGTTAATTAATTGAGAACATAATACGAGTACAAGAACAACAAAGTTCGAATTTCGGTAGATCCGACGGTTAGGGACATTGTGAGATGGTCCTGATTGTTTGCAATTTGTCAGCAACATAATCGTGAAATTCTACCGGAGAGTCAGGGCCGATGACTGTTGCGGTAGGAACGTGCTGATTCAGAGTTCACCACCCGCTTTCCACTCGGAATATCAGCAGGCTGAGAGCGCCGGAATGTTGAAGAAATGACGGGGGTTCAAAAGTGTGACAGCTGAGAGTATGGAAACTTGATTTACCGAGGAGTTCCGTCTTTATAGCGACACAAACTCTAATAGTCGCCCACTGGAAGGCGCTCGGGGTGGAGGGAGGGTCCTTGCCTTGGTCAAAAGGACACCCGCCTTTACTTCGCCCATCAGTAACCATGAAAGCGACTCTCTTATCACACCTCGTCCAGGTAACGGAATAACTCATTTGTCGTGACGCTCTTCGATGGCAGTTAGTTTGTGTATTGTGGAAAATCACGTTAACCCAACCATTCCGCGTAGGTACCTTCCTACTTGACCAACTCGATAGATGGCTAAGGGAAAGTTTGGAAAAGTCCATACCCCTAACACACACAAAATATGCTATTGTAACCGACAAATACCTCAAAATTATCCTTGCTCAAAATTGAAAATATTCTTTGTTGTTGAAGCAGAAACAGGCACGAAATTGTCGCAAATAGGTATCTAGGTAATCAATCCCCCTTCACTCACCTCTCATTGCACCCCTCCCCTCCCCTCCCCTCCAGCCACCACCAGTTAAGCTGCTTTCGTTAAAAAATCAACCCAGAATCTTCACGAACTAAGAAATCGTGGAAACCCATTTCAAAGAAAAATGGAGTTTTTGAAAAATAGTCTGTTTCCACTGATACACGAAAAAACGCGAAAAATACACTGCTATACCGGTTTCGGTGATCAAACCATCGTCAGTAAAAAACAATAACTATTGTTGTTGATCACCAAAACCGGTATAACAGTGGATTTTTCGCGTTTTTTCGTGTACTAGTGGAAACAGACTATTTTTAAATAACTCTGTTTTTCTTTTTCTTCCCAGAATGAACGCAATCCATATTTAATGAAATCGCAATTCTGTCTGTCTATAGTTCGATTAGAATCACGAAATTTCAAGTTTATTTTCCGCTTTAGGCCATTTGAACATGGCGAGCAATGAGGAATGGACGTTGGTCGGAATTTGCTGCTTTTGACCTCAAAATTGGATTCAGGACCCTCGAAAACCTCTGTACCCCAATTTTAAGCGCCGAAATCTGAGAGCATATACAGTTTATGAAATATACAAGTAATATAATATTTTATGAGGAATTAAAGAGCAGACAAGCACGCTGAATCTAAGTAAAACCTGTAGAATGACGCCTCAAGTAGTTGTTATTTAATTCCCTATTTAGTTATTTTACACACAATTGTCTATTCTATTCACTGGTTTGAGTGAACTTTTTCAGTTTCTTACTCCACAGCTTGCTGTATAGAACTTCATAAAAATTCCGAAATTCAGAACCACTGGAAATCGCCCATTAACTAAAGTTTGGCGGGAATACGCTACAGAAAAAAACGAGTGACGTCATCTGGTAGGTACCAGACTCACACATGCACATTCATGCGCACTAGCACATGCGTGCTGCTTGTAGGTACATGTACGCCCTCTCATTCGGTTCCCATGTGGGGGAGCGAGAGGGCGATACACATGAACCAGATGACGTCCCACGCTTTTTCCTTCCCCTTTTTCACAGACTTCCGTTCATTTCCGACCCGTCTTATAGCACCTTTTTGGAAAGCTCTGTTAGACCTACAACTTGAAAGAATTAAAAACCCCTGCAAAATCCTTGTCACATGGGTTTACCCAGGTATTCTACGGGACATAAAAAAATATTCATTTACTGTTTCTTTCACGTGTAATAATATTGAAATACCTATTTTTGACGGGTTTTACCGATTTTGGCCCCAAAAACTCGAATTATGCTCCTAATTTTGACAAATTATCTTCGATCATTGAACTTGTCATTGGGCTTGTCTTGATTCACCTATTAATACTACCTCATGTGCCATTATACAAATATCTGGTGATTACAGCCATTTTCAAAGGTTTTTGACCCATAAATGTTGAATTCCGAAAGTTAAAATTTCGTTAGAACCCCAGCCCTTCAGACAGTGGTCAAAATAAACTTCATACTTGGTCTCCTCACCCTAAAAAACATGGAAAACGATACCTCACAAGTCCAAGTAAAACCTCAAAAATACATAATTTTGCACCAATTTTTCACCCATAATGCCCCTGGGCCTACTGCACGATCGGGCTGCAATGTTGCGGGACGCAACTAGGGCCCAAATGGAGCATGTGTGCGAAAGAACGATTTTTTGCGACCGAAAATTAAAGTAGATATCGATGACATGACGGAATGTGGCCGGACATTGCATTTTTGGAATCTGCACACCTTGAAACGTGAATGTAAAAAATTTTGTGGGGGTGTCCGAAATAAATTGTCCGAACTGAATACATAGGAAGTTGTATTATTCAGAGAATAACAAACCAAAACAGACGTCCATTCCTCCATACTTCCATTTCCAAAACAGACGTCCCGCGGCTAGTCCGCCAGAGTGCAGGTCCCAATTCGAATAACCCATAACTACTCTGTACAACACACAGGTAATAACAGCTTGTTCGTGATGAAAACAGTTCAGGTAAATTCACCGCACTCTTTGGTGGTCGAAATTCCTCCCAGTCTATTTGTTATTAAACTTCCATTTACTAGATCATCTTCCCATCCATAAAG
The DNA here is from genome assembly GCA_954871275.1 of Leptopterna dolabrata. Classification (NCBI taxonomy): domain Eukaryota; kingdom Metazoa; phylum Arthropoda; class Insecta; order Hemiptera; family Miridae; genus Leptopterna; species Leptopterna dolabrata. The sequence continues at coordinate 114,232,423 of OX940974.1, read as the reverse complement.
AGCAAAATTCGCCCAGGATCCCAAAAAAGTTTGAAAAGCACTTTTCTTTCCTTGTAGCAAGATGACGATAAGAAAAAATGGATAAATTGTTATTGAATTTGTTCAGTCAAAATCAGAGTCGTCTGGGGTGTACGAATATTTGAAATTTATTGAATTTTTTGATGGAATCAGATTATTAATCTAAGAATTTTGACATCAACCGTGCTTTTCAGTATTTGTTCAGTATTCGTTTTAATTTTATTAGTCCGTTTCTTGTGAAAAATATTTTCGATTATTGACACACTTGTTGGCCAGTTTAACCTATTTTTGACCCACTAAAACTCAAAATCGACCCACAGTTTGTTTTTGAGAATTGTCGATCTTTGTACTCATCCTTCCGTATGCCATTACAATCAGTGTGGTGAAATTTTGAATTTTTTTAAAAATCTCGTATCAGCACAGACATATTACGTATTGTATGGTCCAGTACAAACTGAAACTCTTGACACCCACCTATCCAAAACCGAAAGAGCATCGATCGAACAATTAATATAATAGGTAAATATTGCAGCCAGATTAATGTTGTTTCGGGGTTGAAACCGCCAGTTTCAGATGAAAAATTGGCCCACCCCACTAATATCCATCGTAAACCAGCCAGTATCGTAAATTTTACGGACTTGTGGTCGGGAAAATCCTATCCCGTTTTGTCATTCATAGGAACATTAAAAACTACTCAATGTTGGATGCCATCCAAAAGCACTTAAACTGTTCACCTTGACCAACCTGCAATCTGTTTTAGTTATCGACGCTGGTTGTTCTCGTTAACTGCTCCGAAAGGCTGCTGAAGGTTCCGAGGATCTACAACGCTTTGATAACTTCGAATGAGGATCTGTTGCCCAGTCAAGCCTACCCCGCGGTGGCTCCCGTCATACAACCGTCTGCTGGTTCAATATATCTTCCCACCCAATCGTTTGAGTACAGGTGAGTGTGTTGATCAATAAATAACTAGCGTCGCATTTGATAAAAAGTAGGATTGACAGAAAATGGAAATAAAATTGTGGAGAAGACGGCGGAGTACCTACGGTGGATACCACAGTGCCACAATGGGATCGGGGTTGAAAAATGAGGATTACCCGCGTAGGTATTATTTTAGTGTTTTATTTGAAAATACCTACAGATTGAGATGAGTTAGTGCCTATTTCGAGTTTGCACCAGGCATCCGCAGTATTTTTTTTTTTTTTTATTAGTAAAGATTGATAACATAACTGGCTGCTTCTGGTAAATACAATCCATAACTAGGTTAAGGCAGGCCCTACCAGCACAGACAAGTCAGGGCGACGTCGTGATTGGTATAAAAATGCGATGGTGACTAAAAGTGATAGTGAAAAGAGATTATCTATTTCGAAAATCTCCTGGGAGAGATAGTCTCCCTCGGGAGACAGTCTCTTCCAGTGTCTCCCGGGTTCGTCTGTTTTATTGAATAGCTCTCAACCCGTACTTAGACGTTTTTACTCATGAATCGATAATGTGTATATATTTTTAACGAACAGTCGGCTTACCTTTTACAGATGAAAAAGCGCTGCAAAATCCTTGTCACATGGGTTTATTATTCTATTGTTTGGTCTTACCTATAAAAATGCTGGAACTACATTTATTGTTTCTTTCATGTGCAATTACCGAAATAGAAATTTTTTATGGGTTCCACCAATTTTGGCCCCCAAAAACATGAAATAAGTTCCTATTTTTGACAAATTACCTTTGATTATTGATAGAGCCATTTAATTGTCTTGATTCACCTTTTGATACTAATTATAGCGTTATTATACAAGTTTATGGTGATTTTAGACAATGTCCCAGGTTTTTGACTCATACAAAATGAATTTTGGAAGCTGACCCTACGTTACAACCTCAGTTCTTCACTATTTGTCAAAATCGACTTCATATTCCGTCTTCTCGCCCTAAGAAACATGGAAAACGATACACCACAAGCTCATATTCACTAAAACCTTTAAAAAACCCCCTCGAAAAACCCTATTTTTACACCCATTTTTCACCCTTAACACCCCTCGGGTATTTTGACCGGGCTGCCGAGTTTCGGAGCACAACTAGGAGCCAAATGTGTTCCCAAATGGGGACCCAAACTGTGTGCGGAAGGACGACGATTTTAGACCAAATGTTAACATAAATTTAAGGTTAAAACTTCGTTAGAACCTCGATTTTCTACTCTGTGGTCAAAATCGACTTCATATTCGGTCTCCTCGTCCTAAAAAACGTGAAAACGATACCTCAAGCTCATGTTACTAAAACACCAAAACCCCATTTTTACCCCCATTTTTCACCCATAACTCCCCTGGGTATGTTCCGATCGGGCTGCAATGTTTCGGGACACAACTAGGGCCCAAATGGAGCATGTGTGCGAAAGAACGAATTTTATAGACCGAAATTGAAGTAGATATCAGGATACGACGGATGGCAGACGGACATTGCATTTTTGGAATCTACGCACCTTGAAACGTAAAAGAAAAAATTTTGAGGGGGTGTTATAAACATTTTTTGCTACATAGGTGTATTAATCACAGAATAATAAACCAAAGCATAATGCAGCAAAATGACCGATATGGTAGTGGATGAACGAAGGATGATATTACTATCAAACAAACGAGAAATGAGAAAGTCTCTCTTTCGAGAAAATTCACCTAATTAGGTCGGACGGAAAATACATGTCGCTTTGGCTTAGTGAACAAGCCCCCTGACGTCGGCGTCGTGGCGTCTTCTCCGCAACCAGAATCCGACCAAAGTGGGGAATGATTTTTGTTTTGACGCCGGAGTACCTGTGATATTGGTTCAATTTCATTATCGAAGATAATCACTCAAGGAATGCTGTGACAATGTGGATATCAATTGAAAATGGTGTGAAAAATGAATGAAGAAAAATTCGTTAAGACCAGCTGAATACGCAGACGGACAAAAGCGCCGCTGTTTAACGTTTTTCGGACACAAGCGCTGGTTTGCGGTATCGTACAATGACCAAAAGCGCCGAATGAGTTGATCTGAAGCTTGGGAAAGTAACCAAAAAACGCTGCAAGTCCTTGTTACATGGGTTTATTATTATATTGGACATACCTACAGAAATGCTGGCTGTTCATTTATTGTTTCTTTGATATGCAATAATTGAAATAGCTATTTTTGATGGTTTCCACCAATTTGGGCCCCCAAAACACCGATTAGGTACGCTCCATTTTCTCTTTTTTTTTCAAATTAGCTTTGATCATTGTTAGTGCCATTTAATCATCATGATCCACGTGTTGACACTTTTTCTAGTGTATTATACAAATTTATGGTGATTTCAGACGATTTCCCAGGTTTTTGACTCATAAAAGATCAATTTTGGGAGCTGAACCTTCGTTACAACCTCAATTCTTCACTCTTTGGTCAAAATTGACTTCATATTCGGTCTTCTCGTCCTAAAAAATGGAAAGCGCTACCTCACAAGCTCATGTTACTACTTAAACACAAAAAGTACCTATTTTTATACCCATTTTTCACTCATAACACCCCTGGGTATATTCCGATCGGGCTGCAAAGTTTCAGGAGACAACTAGGGCCCAAATGGAGCATGTGTGTGAAAGAACGAATTTTTTAGACCGAAGATGAAGCCAGTACACGTGATACGGCGGACGGCGTACGGAGGACGGCGGCCGGACATTGCGTTTTTGGAATGTACTCAGCTTGAAACGTAAAAGAACAAATTTTGAAGGGGTGTTATAAAAATTGATTGCTGAGCGATTACATAGGTGTATTATTATTCACAGAATAATAAACCAAAATACAGCATTCATTGAAATGATTAATGAGGTACCTACTAATTATATAATGTACATACCAAAAATTTGCAAGCCAAATATTTTATCACCGTTATGCCAAACGTCAGTGAGGCTGTTACTTAAGGTCGAGCAACATTTGAGGGTGGGATAATATCAATCAATCACCATTGTTATTATTGCACAACCTTAACAAGGTATTACAACGTCATGACACACAAGTAAGAAATACAGTTTACTACACAAAGTTTAAAAAAAAAAAAATTAGAGGTACAATTAAAAAAATTAATGATACATACAACATTCACTAACGCTAGGAACCTAGGTGCATATTTCTAGAAGAAAGTATTGTTACCCAAAGATGGCAAAATAGTCCTCGATACTACATAACTCCTCACTGATCAATATATCCTTCACCTTGCGAAGGAAAATTGTTGGAGGAAGCTTCCTGGCATCATGTGGTAGGGGTTGAAGAACCTGATACCAAACTGAACAGGGTCACAAGTACGGAACTTGGTCAGTCTTACAGCTGGAGGGCACAAATTATGTCTGGATTGAGTTTCATAATTATGGACCTTGTCATGAGCGATCCCAGATTCTCCTTGACATAAAGTATGGATTGACATGTAAACAGACCATAAACCGTTGAGGCATCTTAGCTTCTTGAAGTAGGAGTGGCAAGACTCACTAGGATTCAGTCCGAAAATTGCCCGCAGTATCCTCTTTGGCAACCTGAATATGGTCTCAGAAGTAAGGAACTTGGTCAGTCTTACAGCTGGAGGGCACAAATTATGTCTGGATTGAGTTTCATAATTATGGATCTGGTTCATTGTCATGAGCGATCCCAGATTCTCCTTGACATAAAGTATGGATTGACATGTAAACAGACCATAAACCGTTGAGGCATCTTAGCTTCTTGAAGTAGGAGTGGCAAGACTCACTAGGATTCAGTCCGAAAATTGCCCGCAGTATCCTCTTTGGCAACCTGAATATGGTCTCAGAAGTAAGGAACTTGGTCAGTCTTACAGCTGGAGGGCACAAATTATGTCTGGATTGAGTTTCATAATTATGGATCTGGTTCCTTGTCATGAGCGATCCCAGATTCTCCTTGACATAAAGTATGGATTGACATGTAAACAGACCATAAACCGTTGAGGCACCTTAGCTTCTTGAAGTAGGAGTGGCAAGACTCACTAGGATTCAGTCCGAAAATTGCCCGCAGTATCCTCTTTGGCAACCTGAATATGGTCTCAGAAGTAAGGAACTTGGTCAGTCTTACAGCTGGAGGGCACAAATTATGTCTGGATTGAGTTTCATAATTATGGATCTGGTTCCTTGTCATGAGCGATCCCAGATTCTCCTTGACATAAAGTATGGATTGACATGTAAACAGACCATAAACCATTGAGGCACCTTAGCTTCTTGAAGTAGGAGTGGCAAGACTCACTAGGATTCAGTCCGAAAATTGCCCGCAGTATCCTCTTTGGCAACCTGAATATGGTCTCAGAAGTAAGGAACTTGGTCAGTCTTACAGCTGGAGGGCACAAATTATGTCTGGATTGAGTTTCATAATTATGGATCTGGTTCCTTGTCATGAGCGATCCCAGATTCTCCTTGACATAAAGTATGGATTGACATGTAAACAGACCATAAACCGTTGAGGCACCTTAGCTTCTTGAAGTAGGAGTGGCAAGACTCACTAGGATTCAGTCCGAAAATTGCCCGCAGTATCCTCTTTGGCAACCTGAATATGGTCTCAGAAGTAAGGAACTTGGTCAGTCTTACAGCTGGAGGGCACAAATTATGTCTGGATTGAGTTTCATAATTATGGTTTCATAGATTCTCCTTGACATAAAGTATGGATTGACATGTAAACAGACAATAAACCGTTGAGGCACCTTAGCTTCTTGAAGTAGGAGTGGCAAGACTCACTAGGATCCAGTCCGAAAATTGCCCGCAGTATCCTCTTTGGCAACCTGAATATGGTCTCAGAAGTAAGGAACTTGGTCAGTTTTACAGCTGGAGGGCACAAATTATGTGTTTGTTATGGACATGTAAACAGACCATAAACCGTTGAGGCACCTTAGCTTCTTGAAGTAGGAGTGGCAAGACTCACTAGGATTCAGTCCGAAAATTGCCCGCAGTATCCTCTTTGGCAACCTGAATATGGTCTCAGAAGTAAGGAACTTGGTCAGTCTTACAGCTGGAGGGCAAAAATTATGTCTGGATTGAGTTTCATAATTATGGATCTGGTTCCTTGTCATGAGCGATCCCAGATTCTCCTTGACATAAAGTATGGATTGACATGTAAACAGACCATAAACCGTTGAGGCACCTTAGCTTCTTGAAGTAGGAGTGGCAAGACTCACTAGGATTCAGTCCGAAAATTGCCCGCAGTATCCTCTTTGGCAACCTGAATATGGTCTCAGAAGTAAGGAACTTGGTCAGTCTTACAGCTGGAGGGCACAAATTATGTGTTTGTTATGGACATGTAAACAGACCATAAACCGTTGAGGCACCTTAGTTTCTTGAAGTAGGAGTGGCAAGACTCACTAGGATTCAGTCCGAAAATTGTCCGCAGTATCCTCTTTGGCAACCTGAATATGGTCTCAGAAGTAAGGAACTTGGTCAGTCTTACATTTGGAGGGCACAAATTATGTCTGGATTGAGTTTCATAATTATGGATCTGGTTCCTTGTCATGAGCGATCCCAGATTCTCCTTGACATAAAGTATGGATTGACATGTAAACAGACCATAAACCATTGAGGCACCTTAGCTTCTTGAAGTAGGAGTGGCAAGACTCACTAGGATTCAGTCCGAAAATTGCCCGCAGTATCCTCTTTGGCAACCTGAATATGGTCTCAGAAGTAAGGAACTTGGTCAGTCTTACATTTGGAGGGCACAAATTATGTCTGGATTGAGTTTCATAATTATGGATCTGGTTCCTTGTCATGAGCGATCCCAGATTCTCCTTGACATAAAGTATGGATTGACATGTAAACAGACCATAAACCATTGAGGCACCTTAGCTTCTTGAAGTAGGAGTGGCAAGACTCACTAGGATTCAGTCCGAAAATTGCCCGCAGTATCCTCTTTGGCAACCTGAATATGGTCTCAGAATGGGAAGAGCCACCCCACAAAAGGATTGGAAACTGAGGCGACTGAGCGGAGCGAGTCATAAAGGTCGGGACACACATATCCGCACCGCGCCCATACCGAGCCCTCTCCGAATCACAGCCAAGTGTCGGTGACGGAGGGGGGAGGCCACACATTTCCGAGTGTTGGCCACGCATATGGTCCCGGCTCACATTCATTTGCCCTCCAAGACGCAGATATGTTCAGGAATTTTTCAGGGATTCGGGTATTTTGGCACTCGCGTAGAGGAAGAAGACGAGGGCTGGAGGCAAACTGGTCCCCAAAGAAGAATGTGGATCCACAGTGCTCGGAAGAAAAGATGGGTTGAAGGGGAATTTGTGTCGCTACTGCCTCATCTGATGCGCAAATGAGACGAAGTTTTAAGAATATTTTAGAATGTCGATGTAAACATTCAACCAGCTGGAACTGATATTACTGGAGAAAATGAGGAAAGGAAATCCTGATCCGCACAGTGTCCGCAGAAAACTAAACTGAACTAGTCGGATGCGGTGCGGGCACGGAAAGGAGGTGTTGGAGAGGTGTCGGTGCGGAAAGGTGGGGACTTACTGGTAAACTTCCTTTGTGTAACTTTCCATCCGTGTGTTGTCCAACACACGGCCATGATGCGGTGCGGGCTCAGAGCGGATATGTGTGCCTTAAGGCACAGCGTTACGCAGACGGAACAATATATATGAAGAAGATGCAAGCTTGGGTGCGAGGGCTTCCAAATGTTTCGATCAGGATAATCTGCAGTCAATCGTTATGCCGAGGAAATTCGCCGAGTTGTCCAGCCGGCCAGTGAGGGAGATAGCCAGTTGTTGGGTTTTTTCATTACTTAGAAGCAGAGAGCACCATTGCTGATCAGGATCGGCACCTCCTCCTGCCTGATCAGCAATTCTTCCTGTGATACTGTGGCTAAGAGCACAGTTATGTCGTCGGCGAATAAGAAGGATTTACTAGAACTGCCAGACTGATATGGCAGGTCATTTATAAAGAGCGTAAAAAAAGCAAGGGCTGAGAATCGAGCAGATATGTATGCATGTCTATACCGCAAAAAGTGACACTTGGTCGCCAAAATCTGAAATTCTTACAGTTTTTCAGGATATAATGCCAGGTATTTCTATATAGGTTTTGGTACCAAGTTGTATTTGTTGCACTGGAGATGCGTAAGGCTACTGGTCAGTGGGCACGTACTAGTGTTATCATGTTGTCAACATTATCAACGTGCCTGTTACCGCTGAACTACAGACGGCACGGGAAGTGCGGAATTCTGGCCTTTTGGGACTACCTTCAGGACTAAAAACAAGCGCTTTTTCTGTAGGGAATTCCGCTCTTTTGGGTAACAGCATAATTGAGGACCGGCGCTTATGGGCAGCGGCCGCTGAATGCCATGTTTCGGGTATAACGTCCAAACGATGGCGTGGAACTTCGTGTGACGTCACTGACTGCTAGTAGGTAATTTTGTAAAACTTTTTCCCGACTAATTAGGATTTCCTCTTCAGTTATCTGCTTGAAAAACGAATCGAGGGGAAACATGAGCCAATTTCATACCAAAATTCACGAAATTTTGTATATGGGTCCCGTTTGGGCTCTAGTTGATCCTCGAAGCTCGGCTTTACTGTAACTCAACTCTAAGGGGTGAAAAGTAGGGGTTGAAATATCCAGAGTATCTCTATCCAAGAAAATTGTATTTTGAGGTGTGGGTTTTCTCGCATCTTTAAATTCTCGGATTTTTGAGGGCATTCGGAGCATTGGACGATGTCGCCATAAAATTTACTGTAAAATGTGCCCTAAAGAGTAGCATGTATGCCGGCATCAAGCTGGGGTGAGAGCGCACATCACTTGTCTCTCGGCCAAGTTGCCGCCGTAGCGGAGTGGTCTAGGCACTTAAAATCAGAGGTTCGAATCCCGGTTCCGGGCCGGAATTTTTTTCACTTCACACCAACAATTTCCCTTTAGAACTATATTTGTTTCTTTTCAACATTTTAGCTGCTGCTTGAACATTCAACGCATGATATTAATTTGTAGTGGCGAATAGGTACTCAACTACGGAGGGGCTGTGATCTATACAGAAGGGTATTCTATACAGAGTGCTGTGATCTGTAACAGAAGGGTGTTCTATACAGAGAGCTGTGATCTGTAACAGAAGGGTGTTCTATACAAAATAATAAATCGTTGTGTAGCGTTTTTTGTTGTTGTTGTCATGAATACTGATATGCAGTTTTTTGTGAGCCCTAAGCGTTGATATTTTTTGATGTTGAGATGCTACTACCAATGTTTCAGGCAAGCTGAACCAGTAAACGTTCCAGTTCAAGATCCGGTCCCCCCGCCAACGCTCCTCCCCGAGCTGCCAGCTCCACGATCCAATATAAAAAACTTCCAACCCATCAATACTGATATACCTGACGTCCCGCCACCGCCTCTTCCTATGCGTGCTGGCCCCAAACGTATCAACGGACAAACGTATTCTAAATAAATCACCAGTTGAAACGTGTCGAGATTGATAAGAATGACGCCAAGGCTGAAAAGTACTGCCACTGTTGACGTGTGCATTAATGCATTTATGTACCTACCAGTAAATATATTTAAATGTTGTTAAAAGTTCTCTCGAATGAACTTGAAGAATAAAGACTTCAATGGGAATTGAATAAAGACTGGATCACAAGACGATGGTTTTAATTTTGTTGAATAATATACAAGTAACTCCCTATCTACTGTAAACCATGCACTAAACAACAGGATCAAAACAATAGGAATTATTTTATATAGGTACCTAATATTCTAAACCATAATATCGCCGCGCTTGCTACACAATGATTAATTTGATTTTAGCTGAAAGGGAAGTAGGTACTACCTGAGATTTCGTTGACACAAATATGTTGATAGCCTAATTTGAGTGAGTATTATCGGGAATAGTAGGTAGGTGCTTTTTCGGCCTCATGGCTAGGTGCCTTTATATTTTGGACTATCAGAATTTTTAAGATCGGACGCAGTTTGATAATGGGGCATGTGCATGTATTTATTTATTTTATTTTATTTTATTTTTTAATTAAAGTAGATTCCTCTTGGGAATTTTGACATCAACCGCACTCTTCTACGACGAATAGTTCTTTTTCTATGATTTTTCAAATTTTCCACCAATTCTGACGTCATTGCACTCCTCTCGCCTGGGTGGGATCCACTGCCCACTGCGGCATCAGAATTGGTGCAACATTTGAAAAAAATCATAGAAAAAGAACTACTTATCGTAGGACAGTGCGGATGGTGTCAGAGTTCTCGAAATTGAATCTACCTAGTTTCATCCAGTTTCATAAATAATATAAACCGGTTTTGTAACCCATGCGCATACCCCAATCGAGCCTCCGGAGTAACGGCTTCTCAGTGTAAGGCGATGAACTATAATCCGAACGTTTCTGAAGTCATATGTTCAGAAAATACGTAACCCCCCACAGTAGCGGATCTAGGATTCCTCAATGTGGTAGATTCTGTCTGGGTCTACAATCCCCGAAGGACACGTGGAACTAAAATAGATAGTGGAAAGAGATTGATTATCTATTTTGAAAATCGTCTATTTTACAGAATAGCTCCAGTCACCTTGAGAAAGAGATATGGATCCTAATGCATGAAAATCCCATAGTATCCATGAAGTGTGAGATGTTTGTGCCCCCGGGAGTCCAATTCCTTAATAATGAACGCATTAGTAATACCTATTCAATGGGTACCTACATACCTCAATCCATGCTTGGACGTTTTTACTCATGAATCGGATAAAAGTTTAAATTAAATTGAAAAAAAAGTCTCAATTAATTATAAACAGAAAAAGTCGAATTAGGGGGCTTGTATTATATCTACACCTAATGAATGGCCACTCTTAGGTAGGTAGGTACCTACCTCAACCCGTACTTGGACGTTTTTACTCATGAATCAATAATATGTATATATTTTTAATGAAAATTGACTTACCTTTATGGAATGAAAAAAACACACGATCAAAATTACTGATGTGGTTGCGGAAGAACGAGGATATTACACGATGTATCACTGTCAAACAAACGAGAAATAGACTATCTCTTTCGAGGAAAGACACCTAATTAGCTGTCTCTCTGAAAGAGATCGAAAATGCCAATATGGCCGCCAACTCTCTCTTTTAGAAGTAACTGAATAACCCTGTCATGGATACTATAAAAATCTCTTCTGCCAAAATAGAGAGTCGGGCCGAAAAGAGATGTACGTATGATGTCTCTTTCGCTTAGTGAATAGGCCCCCAGCATAGGCCTGTCCATACAAGGTAGTGGGGAAGAAAAACGGTTCGAAATTAGGATGGAACGTACTAATCGCTAGTTACATGCAAACAGGTTGGCCAGAGCTGAGATGAGGCCTGAGGGCAGGCCTTGAGAAGAGCGGGAGGCATTGTTGGAAATCCACTCTGTTCCTTACGGAAAACATGTTACCTATTTATTACAGCTTGTTGAGATAAGAAAGTCTTCTTATTGTGTTTGCGGTGTGGGTACGGTGTTGGCTGATGTGATTTGGAAAATACAAGTTGTTAAAACGTGTTAAATCTGACATTTTTTGTTGGACTTAACAGTAATATTGTATGCAGATCATATGAGCAAACTTTCAAGGATAGTTGATTCTGGCTATTTTTGACGATTTTCAGCGACCTATGACCCTCAGAAACTTGAATTTGATGCATCTTTTTTTGGCAAAATATTTGAAACTATTGAAAAAGTATTTCATTTCCCGATTCATCGTTCCAAACCACTTTTGGTTAATTTATATCAGTTTGCGGTCATATTAGCCATTTATACAGATTTTAGCGGTTATTGCCGCCAAAACCTTAATTGATCCACTTTCTGGCGAATTTTAAAGAAAATTTGCTATTTGAAAAATCCGCCTCCGCAAAAGTAAAGATGAGTTCGTTACCCAGCACGATAGCAATGTGTGCAGCGGTATAAATTTTCGAATTTTTTGTCCAAAAAATCAAAATAAAAAGCATTTCAGCAACATAGGCGTGCAGCAGGGGTGTTGAGAATCATGTTTTTTTTGGGGCGCTGAATCGATTGCAACTAGTCCCAGCCTAATTAGGCTCACCTAGCATACCAAATTTACAAAATTGTAGATCGAAATCCAAAAAACATTGCATATTTTTTTATGTATGCATGTGAGGTGTCGTTAACGCTGTTTTTTGGTCGCTGAATCGACTGCGAGTAGTTTCAGCATGTTCAGACTGCATCGAGTGATCCAAATCACAATGTGTTGGTTCAAAACACCCAAAAAAATTGTTTTAAACATATTTTTTCTGCACGACGTGCCACTGGTCTCAAAAAGTGCCGAGTCAGGCCGATGACTGCTATGGCAGATGACCATTAATTTAAATTCTTAATTTCCCAAACTATTTCTTTGAAAATTCGCTCCTTAAGCCATGCTGCATGACTGGATTTTATTTTATTTTTTCAAACTGATCATCTTCGAACTCATTTTTTCGTCTGCAATGCTAAACATTTTGGCGACGTTTGGAATTTCTTGTTTCATAGCCACGGTCAGATTTCATCTGGAAGGACAGGAAGAATCCATATAAATGTTTCAAAAGAGCTCAAAAAATGCCTACCGAAATTTGTGTTTTACTTACAAATCTGGTATGTAGGTAAGTTCCTATTAAAGGTCGAACCCTCTTTTTCAGGCATTACCGAAAATTGAACGATTGCATAAGTAACCTTGGATCATCTATGCAACAGTACGTAAGCAAACCAGTCACTGTTTGATGCGCTATACCAATCTGATACACTACAATCAAGAACAACACTAGTATATTTTGGTATTCAGCCTAATTGTTTGTATCAGTTGTTTGTAAAGTTCTAATTATTATTATGTCTTTTGTGATTTTCTCATAAATCTGCGTGTCTGCTCCAACTTTTAAATTCCGTTAGAGCCCCTACCGACTCATCACGTGGACTAATAATTATGGAGTACAGTATAGGGATTATGAATTAAAAACACGCAGTAACTTATGATATTAATATTTCGTCGAAATTATGGTCACATGATCATGTTTATCAAATTAATAATTTACTGAAACGATTTTTGTATCGACCAGGCTAATACAAAACCGTATAGCTATACTCGGAGGATCTGTGTTCACTATGAACACAACTACTGTACAAGACAACCACTAGAAAGACACATGTTTTTTTTTCTTTTAATAAAAATGTTCTCTCCACATCTGGAATCTGTCGTCAAACTCCGTCTACTTATTCTTTGTTTTCAATGAAGAAATCAAATAAAATAGGGAAATCGACTCATTGGGTTTGGGGCGCCCATCACGTGCCCTCGCTTGGATATGGCTCCGTCGTCGTGTCGGCTCGCGTGCACGTCGAAGGTATTCAGTCTTGGAAATTCGCGGCGACCCAGATTCGGCGAAGTGTGTTTGTTGAGGTGCCGCTACACTGCGTCCATTTGCACGGCTGTCACCCTCGCCAGAACCAAACTTGCTATCTGGGGGTGGGCAGCAGCCAGGACGAGCAGCGTCGGGCTCAAGACGAACATCATCACGATGAATACGATCCAGACGGGAACCAGCATCTGCAAAATATATTGGTCAAAGGATGAGCCACCGAAGGAGTCGAACATTGGGTATTTCAAGTGTATCAGGTATTTGCATAATGCCAGGACCTCAGAATTGGATTCAGCCCCCTTGAAAACTCCTTTCTGCTCATTTTCCGCTCAATATCGGTTTGAGCTAACATTCCTTGCCAAATTTGAACCAAATTTTGTAGTTTGGCCAAATTTTGATAGAAAGAAAAGGAAATGACGTCACGGACTCGTTATGATTCATACAGTTCTCGGCTCGGCCCCTCAGAAATGGCCGACAATTTTAGACAGTTTTCATTATTTTGAGGGGGGAGGGGGGGACGTATTTCCTCATTTTTGATCACGCTGAACGCGAATCCATCGAAAAAATGGAAATTTCAGCTCCTTCTGGTAGTTAAGCATGTGTGTCTGTGTGTGCGCGCGCGTGTGTATGCGCATTTCTGCAAACCACCATAACTCACGATCCAATGGCCAAATTGCATCAAATTTTGATGGTAGTTCTGGGTTAGGACCTAGTTAGTCCTTTATGAATTTCTTCGCATTCATATCAGCAGTACAGACTGCGCATGCACAAACGTGAAAAGGCGAACCCACATAACTTGCGACTTTATGGTCCAAATCGGCTCAAATTTTGAAGGTAGTTCGGGGTTAGATACTCGTGTGTCCCATATTAATTTTGTCGGATTCGGATCAGTAATAGACACTGGACATGCGCAAACGTTAAAAGCTTCGAACCGCCATGACTCACGACCCTATGGTTCAAATTGGCTCAAATTTTGATGATAGTACGGTTGTTCCCTTATAAATTTCGTCGCATTTGGATCAATGATAGCGACTGCGAATGCGCAAAACGTGAAAACATTCTAGCTGCCACAACCCATGACCCAACAGTCCAAAGATTAATAATTGGTGCACAGATCATGAAATTTCAGGGTGAAGAAGTTGATGTTGATGATTTAGCACAGAGTAACAGAAGAAATTTCATTTAGTAAGAGCAGTACAGTATGTGCCTACCTAATCATGATTATAACCTCGATTTTGTCACTGATGTGTTAACTATGGAAGGTCAGCAATCTGTATCGAAGGGTTATCTATACAGAAACATGATGATAAACCTTGTGACAGTGGGCAGTTCTCGACTCGCCTGTGTTTCCAGTGAAGATGGGGGCGGTCAGGTTGATACCTAATCGCTATCCCTTCTTAACCGGTGATAGTATCGCAAGTCATAGAGAGGGGACTCCCGAGGGTCCACCGTCACTCTGTCACAACCTTCATCACTGTAGAGAAGGCCTCCACGTAGAAGGCATCTAAATTAATTATCACCTGCCTATGCATCATTCGTAATTGTTCTAGGAACCAATTTAGAGCTTCCAATTCTATTACCTATCAAATTACCTATAGGGAAACATTTTTAGCGACAAATTCTAGGAACCATCTTTCTTTCATCCGGTCAAATAGTATCTATTGTTCCATATATTTAGATAATTCTTCAAACCTTGTTAATACGGGGAATGCCGCTTCTTAATTTTCCCAATAGCTCGGTTTGTTAAATGAAAAAAATCGTCTTTTTCGAACTATCCTCGAAAATATCCTACAAAATACTAGCTACCAATTATGAACACACAACTAAATCCACCCATAGTACCAAGGCCGAGCCGTGTAATCCTTGGATTAGGTACTCTAGACCACATGTTTAGTAGTCGGGTTTGGATTCCATGTCTATCTATGTTCTACTTTTCTATTCTATTGAAATTTGTAACCGTAGAGAAATGTTAGTATATAAGAACTACTGCAGTGCGCTTGAAAATAGGTATTAGGCATAAAACCGAATGCCACTTTAGATATAAATTTAAAAATATGCCTAACTAAAAATATAATTAGATCCTAAATGTCTCTTACTACTGTCTGTATAATAAATTATTGTCTAATGTTTACTGGTGTGTCAATGTAGCCCTGGTGGTGGTTTATAAATAAACCGAAACATTGGCCTAGAAGAAAAGTGCGCCGTTTCCTGACTGAACCCCAAACCCCCCCCCCCCCACGACCTAGTTATCAAACTATACGCAGTCGAGAAATCCGGCCATACAAATTTAAAACTCGTATAGTAACTAACTCATAACGGTTCCTAGTTATAACAGCCGTTACCAAAGCAACAACCATTTATTGAATCAGAAAAATGACTGACAGCCTGTGGATTTAAAAAGCCTTAGTATTTGGTTGCATAATGTGCTGTTTTAAAACTGGTAACAAATATGTAGATTGAATTTGTAAAATTTTATAATGTTTGGAGGAACTGGGAGGGGGGGGGGGGGGGCTAAAGATTATCTGCCCAAGCCGTGCCTGAAATCAGGGCCAGCAGTGCGATTCTGCAACTCGGTATGGCATCGTAACGACGACGAAATATCGTTAGCATAACAAAAAATATCGATGCCACTAAATACCGACGATTGGTATTCTTTAAGCGCTCAATAGCGTCAGCTATCGCTCAGTCGTCGATAAATTGTCGTTGCGGGGTCGTTTGCATTTCGGCGGCTCTAGACCGAACCGTTATCCGTACCGAAAGCTTGTTACACCCAAAAAACTTGGCTTGACGTTGCTTTTCGGCGGTAGAAAGTTTTACGGTAAGTGTTTAACGTAACGGTAAGTGTACCTACTTCTCTTTTGGCATGTTTTTTTTTTCAATTTTATTTTACGTAATAAGCCCAATGAAGGTACTTACCTTAGGTAACTAGGTAGGTAAATTAGCGACTTAATAGTTTATGGCAGTGATGTCATAAAAACATCGTAATAAATAACTTAAATCTTAAAATTACTTGATAGGTATGTAGGTACGAAGTTAGTGATAGACTTTTATATAAGTGATATAGTCTATTTCACTTTGGTAGCTACCTACTTTTTAAAATCGCCATACATCACCATACATGTAGTTACCTACCTACCTACAGTATTTTTTCGTGCGCTTATGAATTTTGGATAATAATGTCATCAGGCATTATGCCGCTCGAATTCCTTGCTTGGGAATTGAAATTCTGCAAGAAAGGGAACAGAGGTATCGCCCTCGGTTTGAAAGAAGAGCGATGGGCAAAATCCTTATTCCCTTGATCCCTGCATGTTCAGAAAAACCTTGAGGATGAGTCGACACTTGGCCATGAACCTAAATTCGACCATTGCTCCAACGCTCCAGATTGAATGGATATTCCCCTGAAATCCAGGTACGTGCCTACCTAATTTTGCTGTAGATAACGATCCCATACGTTTTCTTTAATACATGCAAGTGACCTTAATAGATTGTTAATTAATTAGAAAATATTGGATTGCATATTTATCAGAAATCCCGAGTAGGTACCTACCGATTATAAAACATAAATTTCAACAAAATCATACCTAAATGAATTTATACAAATAAATTTGGCGTATATTACGTTTAAGCTAAAAACGGGAAAAACTTTATTAATACCACAAGACGATACAAGAAATTGAAACCAAAACCTATCCCAAGTGTCAAGTGATCCCAAATTGCAATTTTTGACTTCCAAGGTATGAGCATTTATTTCGGCCACCGAGTGAATTCAGGGGCTTCAAAACACAATCATTGACTCCGGCGCACACACACACACACTTCAGTTCTCTTCATCACTGCTTATCACCATGGAAACCGAATGAGTTCCAGTCGATTGCTCGCCCTAGACTCACATTTCGTGAGACAAGCTAACGACGTCGGTATCTCATTGTGCAACGACAATTTGTTATTCAAGTTCGGTATCATAAGTTCCTGAATACCAATTTCGCTATCCGGGTGTCGTTACACGAGAGGGATAGCGACACCGACTCCATACCGACAATAAGGTAGCGAGTTGCAGAATCGCGCTACAGGGCGGATAACAACATGTTCCTGGTCATCAATGTAATGTTATAGTTGATTCCATCAGGATTATACTGATTAACGTTATGTAGTTGCACAACGAGATCTTATCCCGACCAAAAATACTGCCTACACAACAACCTCTTGGTGTCGGAGAACCGTGGGACGGCAGAATCACGCGTTCCTAGAAAATCTTTGGTCTCCTGCGAAGCCACCGTCCAAGGCCACCGACATTCCTGCCACCGAGGTTGACGCCACATCAAGTGGGCCTTAACGCAGATATCTACGCCCGTTCACTGGCGTTACGAATTACACGGTCAGCACATCCAACTATTGGAGCAATATTATCGATTCAAATTCACATCAACGAGCCATTTGTATTGTCTGTTACACAGTTTTCACGATCCTAACCGAGAATCCGACGACAAACACGATATTTTTGCCCTTTCCATTACCTACGTTACCGACTGTGCACCTATCACTGAATGAACTGCATTAATGAGCGCAACCTGAAAGAGTCGTCGAATCGGGCGGAGATTTGGATGATAAGTTAATCAGACGGTCAATTTCGTGCGCCGACTGTTTTCCTCGGTGCGCTGTTGATGCAAACGACGATTTCTGGAACAACCCTTTAGGGAATATTTGATGAAACTAGTCGTTGTAAGTATCGTCCAAAATCGGTTTAAGTCGGTGCAAAATTATTAGTGCACGAATTTTTGAAAAATTGTCCGATACAAATACTTTTCTGAGCATTCTGAATCAACTACGTCACAGTTGGTTGATAAAAAACGAGTTGCTTCAGTTTCAGGTTTTGTTGGTAAAAAATAGCTAAAAATCTTTAACGATTGCCTTGAGCCACAAAAATATTGTTTAGGATGATGAAGCTAGACAATATTTTTTTTTCAAGTCAAAAAATATTTTTCCGCTAAAATTTGTCATTAAACCAAAACCGAGGAAGTTGGCAGTGAACTGGTAATGAATTTGAGCAACAATTTAAAGGTATAAAAATAGTTCAAGTTTGGATTTTTATGGATAATAATATGGTAAGTTGCTCGGCAGTTTAAAAATGCAATTTCTTCGTAAATTTGCTCTTTAATTAAACAAAAGAAAGTCCATCGAGATCGAGATCCGTTGTGTCCCAGCGTTTTAAATACAGCGTCTCCAAACTGAACTAGCTATTTTCCATACCAAATAAACGGTTTTCCAGATAGAGTTAACGATTTCCCAAACAAATTAATGGATATCTTGGCTATCTGTATTGTCCAAATGTATGAGCACCTACCAGAATTGCCCGTCATCGTTTTCCCTGATTATTCAAGGTTTTTTTCAATTCAAAGTTGTAAGAGCACTGTTCCATAAAATGGGTGAAAACGGGGTTTTCATAAGTTTTTGAACACCAACTTTTCAAGTAGAAACTGGTTTTTCCACCTCTCAGGTGCATACTATCGATCCCGGAATAATCGAAAACGTTTCGATCTTCTTTCAGATTCGGTAAGTGCTTCAGTTCTTATTGTCGTACTTGGGCGAGCTTTTCACCATTATCGGAGCAAATAAGAGCTGCAAGTGGGGAAATGTCCTTTTGTGGTGGAAACCCGCTAATTTGATTTGAACAGTAATGTTAATTTGAATTGGAAAATTTTTAATTCGATTTGAAAAATTGTTCAGTCCAATTCGGAAATGCCGCAGTTGTCTGACTCCGTTGGCAGGACCCAGTTCAACGTCTGCAGTGAACCGACAGAAAGATGGAAACAGCCGAGTAACCAGTGGGTGGAACTTGGCGAGCGTTGGCACTGAAAGATCATACGCAAGCGGAACTGAGTGAAGGTCCTGAAGTATAATAAAAGGAGATGACCTTTCAAAACGCCTTGGTGGCAAAGCTGTTCGCAATGAGAGGAACAAGGACCGGCTCCGCATGCGCAGCTCAGAACACCGCTAAATTGAAGAAGGTTTGAAGGGGTTGCGATGAGGGGAGCGATGAGGGGATCATCATTTGGACACGACAGTTTGTTGAAGAACGGTTGACTGATTCAGGTCTCTCGGTGAATTCGCTCGCATTTTTGAACACCGAGCGATATGCGTTCAGTAAAGATTTTTTTGGCGATTCCAGAGGTTCTTGGGCAACTCCATCGTAAAACAAACCTGTCTGTCCGTTCGCTAAAACCGTCGTGAACATTTTACAGATTAAAGTGAACTTATCAGAACTGTTACGGTTTGGCCTGTTGTCCTGAATTCAAAGTCATCTCAGTCGGCCAAATACCAGAACACAGGCTGGTCAGATTAGGAATTGAAACGTTTAATACCAGCCCGACATTTGCTTCCCTGTACGCATCTGTCCCTCTCCGATTTGGTATAAACATTGGTTAACCTCGTTATCATTCAAAATACGTGTGCACATCTGCCGCCTCGTAACCATTAAACTGGATCACAATGGCTGCATTAGTCCATCAAAACAAATCAGTCGGGTGATACAATTGAGCGATAAGATCTACGATGTCGTATGTGCAGTAAAAAATTATAGCCCGATGTTTATAAAGTTTATGAAGTTAATGGAGATTTAGGGCCCAACCCCTACCTACCCTTGATATTTCCGCTCATTCCGACGATTCTCTCGTGTCTACTCGAATAACTCTTTTGAACTGAGCGTATGATATGCGCAGACGAAATTCACTGTCCGATTACGATGAAATTCATATTGGAAATTCATCGAGGGTCCACCTCCGGGGACCATTTATCTCCGAATTTTAGCTCTCTTACAATCACTTGTTTGTGTAGGTACCTATATTTATGCGTGTTGGATGGTTTGCAGACGCACAGGCTGAAGAACTGTATGACAGATAGACGGACGCTGAACCTAATTTGTTCGAAAAAGGTTGAAAAAGCAAAACATGACATTTTGATTTTGGGGGACCCGTATTCAACCTCGTTTGACAATATTTTCAGGGATCATGCAGGTTGCTATAGAGACAGCGTATGCGCGGTCACCAAGCCGTTGTAGCGCTCGCTTTCATCTTTATTTCTGTTTTCGGTTTTGATGAGATTTCGGGGTACGAAATACTGTTTTGGCATGATTTCACATGGATGAATCCCTGCCGTCTGTTACCAATATTCAGCACTACTCAGTTTGCCTTCGAATCTAGCGGTCTGGAAAGCTCCAGTCATGCAGCAAGACCATAAGAACGAAATTTCGAAATAACATCCCTCCTAGTACTATCGAACATTTTCCACGGTTTCCCTCACAAATTTTAACACTTTTACCCCCAAACATTTTGTTTTTCAAGATAGTTTATCTGTCAAACAACCACCTTCTGCCATTTTCGTTCAGTTAACTGAATTTATTATTTTATTTATTATTATTTATTTTGGGCAGTTTTTAAAAAGAATGAAAACTCAATTAAGACCTTTTTAGAGAAAAATATTTGCAGTCTCGAGGCATTATTCTCTATAACTTTTGGTGATTTTCAGCAATTTTTAGCGATTTATTTACCAACTAAAAACTCAAATTTGTCACAATGCAATTTTCTATTGGAAAAAATACTTTGTCACAATGCAATTTTCTATTCGAAAAAATATTTTGATTGATGACTAATATAATCATTTTTCTATTTTGAGTTACTATCTGAAACAGTTTTGATGAATATTAGGTAACGAAGTGAAATTTGATTTTGAAATATTCTTCGTATTAGTATTGTACCAATACCGACGTAGGCATTATGATGTCCGTAGTCATTATACTTTTAAACGAACTACACCGTTGTAAAGTCTTTGTACTTGAAAAAAAAAAAAATTGAACTTTCCTGGTAGGCACTGTTGGTGTTTTCAAAAATCATTCAAGGATATCAGCGTTTAGGTTTTACCGGGTTTTACAAAAAAACAAAAACACAAACTTGACTGGACAGAAAATATTTTTGACTAGTAAAAAAAAGAGCATTTTCTGTCTCAACTCTCTGTTCTATAGTACCAATTTTGGTTATTTTATATAATTTTCGGTATTTTTAGAATTTTTCGAACGATTTTTGGCCCTCACATTTAAACCAAGTTTTGTGGTGGTGTGTTTTGTGGAACCATTGCAATAGCGTCTTGACTTCGAAAATTCGCTAAACATGATTAGAAAAATTCAAACAAAAAGAGAAGTACCAAGGTTGTTAGATTACTCTGAATGAACTAAACCGGAGAAATCGTTAATTATGTGACAATGAAAATTTGAAATGACGTAAAGACGTCAATATTGAGGCACCTTCCCATCTCCTCAGCATGACAGAGCAGTCATTAACCGATGTAATGACTTGTCGGTTCCAAGGCCAGTGAATGATTAGTATGCATGACGGGGATCCCGTTCTAACAAGTCGCTAGTACTTGGTTTTCATTAGATGTAATCACATAAATCGTATTTAGGGTTTAAGAAGTCAAAATGGCCTTTGGTTCCGACTCTTTATGCCTACAACCATTTCATTGTAACCGGAATATCTCAGTGTTGGAATAATCCTAATGAATATGTTATTTGTTGGTTTTGGTCCCACTGGAGTTTCCTCAATGCCACTGTAACACAAGTCTGCGTATGTGCCTAAACAGGTACCCAACAAACTCGAAACCGCTGAACTGATTTTGGTGAAAATGTCCCAGAGAACTAGTTCATATCCAAGCCTCCTCATGCGCCGTAAACATGAAATTAATCATTGTTACTTCCACATCCCCAGTTCTATTTTGATGAACCGTTCAAGGATCGAGGAATTGCTTGGAATTTAATACAGAGTCCGTCGAATATCGTGGTGATTTCAGCATTGTCAGCGTCTTCAGGGGGCAAACTTTGAAACCTCGCTCGAGTTTGAAAGGTATTGTTGATGAGTTGTTAATTTATAGGGTTGAAACTCCAACCTTAGTTGTGCAACTGAAGTTATAAATCTCGGATCCGAACGCCAACTAACTGTATGAATTTAAGGACTGGACGAATTCATGTAACAACGCGACGAAGCTGAACAGCTCACCCTGGTGGTTGGTGGTAGTTATTCCCTCATAGGAGGGTCGGGCTGGAGCCCAGAGGGCCCCGTCAAACCCACGTCATCATAATGTAGGTACGTGCATATCGAGGGGCCCCATATATATATATATATATATATATATATATATATATATATATATATATATATATATATATAGGACTATAGCCAACAATAATCCTCACAGAGAGTTCTTTCTTCTTTATATAATATAAAACGCGTGTTTTTAAAATGATGTAGGTACCTGTTATTCACCCGTTTGTCCACTCTATGGCAACAGGGAAGGACAAATTGTATACCTAAGTGCTTTACTTTATGAGCATTCAACAGAGACGAAGCGATTGATTGCAATATAAAAACAGGTAGGTACTCACTGAATATTCTTACGAGGAACAAATTGTTAAAGTTAAGAATACAGCCACAGTCATTATAGATTCCTGGAAGTTAAATTTAACTTAAATTCTTAAGATGTTCGATCAAAAATATTTGATGATCTATTCTAATAGGAAATTTTGCAATGATTCCAAATATGCCCCGTTTTCCTCGACCTAAAATAGCTAATAAGCTGGAGAACCATAAAATATCCTAGATAATTCAAGTTTTTGTCCATTGGAACCGCCCAAAAGTGGTTTTTCGTAAAATAAGAGGTGTAGACTATTAATTCTACGTCTAATGAGACCAACTCCACCTCACCATCATCTTAGGCATGATTTTGGGTGATTTTTCAAAGTTTTCTGAAAGTTTTCAGTGAAAAAGTCGTGAACATGGCCCACAAGCCATGAGAGGCCCCAACCGAAGGGGGAAGGGGAGATCGAAGGGTCCCCAGCCATCAGCATTCTTTACTTAGTACCTACCTACGTTAAGAGTTTTATTTATGCACCTATTTTATTCTATTTTTTCAATTTTTCATTTTTTTAATTGTTATGATTATTTTTTTTATTTTTTTATTTTTTTTACATCGAGGTGGCAGGACCCCCCCCCCCCCCCCCGGGAATTTCCTGTGTTTTCTGCGGCCAGCCCGACGCTGCTTATAGATTTATTTAGTATAGGTTCGTAAATTTGCGGCACTATCCCAAAGATGATATCATTCAGTTATTTCTGCAGGATATGAGATATATTCTGATTGTGAAATCCACGAAGTGGGATAAATTGAAAAATAATCCAGTTCACAGTCTATTCATTGTTCTTTGTTATGACTAGTCAAAGTCTCAGATAGGTGAGAGCCCTTTTTAAAATTTAGGACTAAGAGAAAGGAGCAAGGTTCCACTACATGAAGCATAGTTTGTGAGGTCCAGGCCGCAGTTTTCATTCGATTTTCATAGTTATTTTCTCAATGGGGCATGCACATGGGTGAGAAAAGCGGTTTATATTATTTTTAAATGAAAGTAGGTTCTATTCTAAGAATTTTGAGTCCAACCACTCTTCTACGATGAATAGTTTTTTTTTCTACGATTTTTCAAAGGTTCCAGCTCTTCCTACGTCATTACAGCCCTCTCGCCTGGGCGGGATCCCCCTTGCCTGGTGTGTAGTAGGAACCTCTAGAAACTTTGAAAAATCATAGAAAAAGAACAGTTTATCGTAGGAGAGTGCGGTTGGTCTCAAAATTCTTAGAATGGAACCTACTTCCATTAAAAAATAAATAAATACGTGCGCATAGCCTACTGACTCAGTTTTGGTCCTAGTGCATCAGACTGTTGTACATATGTCTGCTCTATATTCATGTCGGGAGGGATGTGGACCAAAATGAAAAGAAGTCCTATTCACAATTCTTTCCAAGGTTTCAATCATAGGCCCACATGTGAGAAATGATTTTCTCCAATTTTTGTGTCTTACAGGGTCATGAGTTTCTAGTGGGATGGGGTGGGAGTAATATAAGGTCAGTTTGTTTTCTTCCTATTTTAATGGTTTCTTTTGTAATCAAGACTTGTAAAATCTAATTTTATCGCTGTGCATTGAAAGGAGTTTCAAGCTGAAATTTGGTACCTAGATTAGCGTTTTCAATGACGCCAAATCCATTAGGTATATGGTTATAGACCAATAAAAAATTCTAGTACATACAAGTTTTTCAATTCCGTTACAACACAATGCTTACTTGCCTTAATTACTTCAAATGAACTACATCAAATGAACTGTGCACACTGAACCGCACTCTCTTACGATGGATAGTTCTTTTTCTATGAGCTTTCAAATTCACACTGGTCAAGGCAATACCGTCACTCGTTCACAAAATTTTGAAAGCTTATAGAAAAATAACCATTCATCGCAGGAGTCTCAAAATTCTTAGAATGGAACCTACTTTAATTTAAAAATGGGAAAGTAATTTAAACAGAAGTCATGGGTACTCCTCGTTGTACGTAGGGAAAACAAACTTCGCATTACCTTTTCGTTGACTATTTCACCACCAACGTATTCCTGAAAATGAAATAAAATGTTTTAGGCAATTAAAATAATAAGGTAGATGTTAGGTAGGCATAGAGGACGCAAAGTTAGTTGCGCAGGTGCCTATTTTTAGTAACTCTTACTAATTAATTTATTTGTTGTTGTTGTGACACCAAAATTCCTAAGGAAGAATGCCGAAAACAGGGATTCAACACTAGAGTGTAATTAGCAGGTAAGTTGCTTTTGATCCTACTGATCTATTTTCAACGTCCTTTTTTCGTCAAAAAAGTCATTTAACACGAAATCCGCATTTTCTTCACTGTTTTTCATATTTTTCAACGAACTGAAAAACTTCGTGAAATTTCACTCAAGATCCACCACAATCATTGGCTACAAATGATGTTCTTTGCTTGTTCAAGAGGCCCAAAAATAATCGTATGAAAAGCAAAAACCTGTAAACTTGGTTAAAATTTCATTGAATCATCAGCGATGGTAAAAGGATCAGCGCAATCGAATGATCAGCAATGCGAAATGGGCCAGCGACTGGTAACTCACCTGAAAATTCCTCCTGAACGTCAGCTTTCCAACGGTTAGATGAATATTGTTGTCTGAATGGTACTGAATCAGGTCAACTCAGTACCTAGCATCACTGTATGAGTGTTTTAAAAGTACCGGTAAAAAAATCCTTTTTACTGTACACAATCGATTTTTTACTCACGTTTTCTGTAGTAAACTAGCTGTTGTAAATTCAATATAGAAATTATGATTTTTTCGGAGTGTTCATTCAATAATGATTTTCCATGTTCTAAGAGGCGAACTAAAAATGCGGATCAAAATATTTCTTGTAGGTAAATTTATTTTTATGAAACGTGATGAGAAACAAAAGTTATTTCCAGAGTATGAGGGGGGGGGGGGGGGTCATACTTCTAATATTTCTCACAACATATATAATCAAATTGCTTCATAATAATTATGATGTGTGCTTTGCAATAATTATAATAGGCAGGTACCTACACAGTTTGAAATGTGAAACTCAGGAAAAGCTTTTAGGTGAGTTGTCAGTCGCTGGAGGCACTTCTATTGTTGCTGATAAATTGGGGAAGTTTGAATACAGTTTTCAATGACAACAGTTGCTAAGAGTAGTTGGTGGTAAATCGTCGGTAAATGTAATTACGTGTTTTTCATGGATTGGGTCCTAAATTGACCCTCAAAAACATTTGGAAAATGACGGCGCCGTTCAAAACTCATGTTTGGTATTGCGAAGTATTTTCGAGAATCCTAAATCGATCTATTGCCTACGGTAAAATCCATTAAAAGTTATACCAAACAGAGTTTTTTGACCGCCTACGTTAGCCTTTAGGCCTCGTCAGGCGCGGATCCAAGGGGGAGGGTCACAGGGGTCATGATCCCCCCCAGAATCAGCCTGCATTTCAAAAAGCAGAGCTGAACGAATTGTTCACAAACCCGAAAACAAAAAAACCAAACGAAAACGAACCCAGTTTTTGTGAAATCAAAAACCAGAAACAAACCAAACGACCAAAGTCAACTTACCATATTGTTAAATTAAAACATTGGAAACAAAATATAACAATAATTACGATTAAACTTTTTATAGAATACTGATTTTTTCTGTATTTGGTTTGTAGCAACACTTGTGATTTGTTTACATTTGTATAAGTTCCAACTGGGACGATAATTTATAACACAAAATCTAATTTTCTATTTTGTTTCGCAAATCTGTTGATTCAAATCACACCTTGTTTATTTCTTCTTATTTTTGTTAATTATTATCTTGTTTTTGTTTCGTTCTCGTTTTCTTTCCTGCCAATTTCAGTAAAAACGATACTGAATTCACTGAGATCAACAATAGATTGTTGTGGTTTCAATGTTTTGATTTGCAAACTCTGAAGTTAGCTACGCTGCCATAAAATGCGCCAATTTGTTTGAAAACACATTAGGACACTTTTTTAGAAGAAAATTGAAAATAAATACGTTTATCAGTTAAATAATTAATAGATATTGAAAAATATTTTTTACATAAACAATGAATTTTATAAATAAATACAATTAATTTTGTAAGTAGACAAATTGGACGAGTTTAGGCATAAGGTTGAAAATTCGGTTTGCATTGTTCGTTTGGTTATTTTGTTATTTTTTGTTATTTTTTATATTGTTCTACCCTGTGACCCCCTCCGGAAAAAATTCTGGATCCGCCCCTGGGCCTCGTTTTGTTTCTCGTATGTTATAGCCTCATAAACGGGGGGCATAAAGTTGGAAACTGTCGATAAAGCGTGGAGGAAATCGAATTTTTGTGTGATATATAGCACGGTTTTCGGCCCTGTGTCTTCCGCACTTTGACAGGGGTCGCGGCTGTTTTGGCCTTAACTGATGCAGGTGGGTTGACGTAGGATGAGCTATGATCGTTACAATTACAGTACTAGATCGTAACATGTTTCTAGGCCAAGGGCATTTTATAATCCAGGAGATGGACGCGAATGAATAAAATTGATTGGTTGATTATCCAGCGGAACTTGGAGTGTTAAAGGTTTAATTAGTGAGAGCCCTTGTCATGTTCTGCCGATAGTAATCTAACCTTTTCGCCTCAGATTATTCCGGGCAAAGGAAACAAGCTATTTGATGGTTGTGTCAGTCTGATTTCGCCATGAGAAATAATGATTATCATTCTTGTACGGTTAGGTTGGGTGGAATAACGTGGAATAATTTCTCCACCAGCAGCACAGCGTCGGTGGCAAACAATATTATTGCGATGAGTGACGACGTACGAAAACAGTGTTCATTGAGGTGACGAACAGCATCAACTAGATGAAATATAAGAAATATCAGATCAAATATCAAAAATATTAAAACCTGTCCGCTACAGATTATTATGGACAGGGCAATTTCAATTCGAAGAAAGAAGGTGTTGCAATGGGTCAAATATACTTGAACAAGATAGCAAATATTTAAATTATCGCTGGAAATACTAGCATATAATCCATCGGCATGAAAGTGAATATAGCTATAAAGGGAAAAATTAGGTAGGTACTGTGAAGGATGTTGTTGGTTGTTGTTGTTGTTGTTGTTAAGATGCCTATTTTACTATTGGTGAACGGAATGTATGTCCGTATCCCATGACTGCCTCCTATCGGAGGGCAAGATTTCCTTGTCACAGTGACAATGAGTGTCTCATAAATAGCGAGCAACATTTGCCAGTACCAGGAGTATGCGTTGTTCAAATTTAACTTTTTTTTTAGTTAAATTTTTTTAAAGGAATGTAATGAGCAATTTCACGCTCTTTGGCCACGCTTTCGTTTGAAACAATGCATTCAACCCCTCCTTCAATAGTTCTTAGTTACCATGAACAAAAATTAATGAAATATGGTTTGTGGGTCCCATTTGGGGTCTAGTCGGACCGCGAAGCTCGGCAAAACTGTCAGTAATCTTTAAAGGGTGAAAAATAGGGGGTTGCAATTCCCAGGGCGCCGTTATATCGATTTTTTTCCAGGTTTTAAATAGATCTCGAACTTGGGAATTTTTTGAGACCACTCGGAGCATTGCACCGAAAAGCTTCGTCAACATGATCGTGAATGAAACGGTATACATCCAGCCCAGATATCATTGCTAGGGAACAGGTAATTATAATCACGGATGGCCGTATGAAATCGAGTCGGTTGTTCCGTGATTTAATTTCATGAAGAATGATGGCTATTTTGGATTTTGTTGATAGGCACTTTTGTAACGTCAACGAACGTTATGCTTCATGAATAACAACAAGTAATTAATTATCGGCTCTAGCACTCGATTTAGGGTTGACCACAAAAAACAGTGATAGCCTTAGCAGAAGGGGCATCTGTACAACAGAAAAATAATTAACCGTTGTGTAATAATTTGCAGCGTTTTTTAGTAATCGATGTCTACTGGTGATATAAGTAAAGATATTAATACCTACAAGCCTAAAACGGACGATCTCAAGTCCTCCCCGATTTTGATTTGGAATCCTCGAATCACAAAATACCTCAGTTTAGAAAACATATGACCTTGCACCGCGGGTATCCCTCATAGAAAACCCTTACCTAAAGACAGTGCAACATAGTAAACGATTCTACAGTATGAAGGAGAATTCTGTGTCGTCACTGCAACCCCTTATTCGCTCAGACTTCTTGCATTCAAACCCTACAAGTAGCAAAAACCTCTCTGTAGAGAACAGAATTTTTTCGTCCGCAGCTGACCCTTGCAAATAAGAGTCAACGGGCAAAACGGAGTCGTCCCAGTCGATTGTCAACATTGCATTGCTACTTTCAGAATGCAAGCTTCCACCATGGAATACCCCCCCCCCCCCCCCCCCCACCAATAGCGTCTATGACCAATGAGTGTCCCATACCAGAGGTTCAACTGCCTCGAAATACTCTTATGTTTATTGTATAACATTTTTATTACCTACTTATTTTATAAGAGATCAGCTCAAAGTATTGTGCTGGGATTTTGAAGGCACAAATTTCCACAAATTAATCGAATTGCCTAGTATGAAAGTGTAGAAAAATAAGATTTGAAATGTACAAAACCAAAATTCACCAAATTGCAAGAGCTTCATTTCATTCGAAAATTTGCACAATGAATTCAGTTCTTAGTTATCATAATTAATTATTCGCGTCAAAATATCGCAATCGTACATTGCCCTTGAACTCTTATCAACGGACCGGCAAAATGCGTTCTCTCCAAAAGGAAATAACGCGCGCGTCTTCTTTTCCGACCCGAACAGGCCTATTCTCATACTTTGATTATTGTAGTTATTAGTTAACTAATGGCTTTATTGCAGAGTAGTAGGTATTCTAAACTGCCTACCGCTTAACTCTTTTTTCTCAGATCAATCAGAAGTATGAATGTAATTTCATTTGAAGGCTTACGGGATTTATCCTGGATCAGAGCTGTCAATGAAATGTTAAATCTTCTTGTTTTTAGAGGAACGCGCCTTTTCTACACAACTACTGATGTGTCGAGTTCAAGCGGAGTATTTTATGGACTTGAAATATTAACATCGTACATTGAAAACATCGAGTACTCGAACTGATAAGAAATTTTATTTTTATCTATAAAGGACGAGTCTTATGTATTTTTTTTTATATACCTAGGTAACTACTGATGTCTTGTGTTGAGTTCAAGCAGTGTATTTTATAGAGTTGATATTCAAATACCATGCTATAGATCAGACTGTGTTTGTGTTAACTTTGGCGGAGGCGTCTGATATAGGTACGTTCCCGCCTTCTAACTCGCTCCTTGGAGAATCGCGTGATGGAATAAGTGGTGATGAAAATGGAATTCATGCAGGTGATATAGAAAAAATAATGATTTTTTTCCTTTCATTTTTCACGACAAAACGCCGACTGTGTCGTAGAAAAAGTCCTCAGACTTACCCGTAGGAAGGCTTTGTGGGAAAGATGATTGTGCACTGAGCTCTGGCCGTTTCTGCGCCTTTGGTTCTCCTTGGCCCAGTCCCCTCCGTGTGGGAGCGAGTCCTTGCGACACCAGCTCCTGTTCTTGACTTCCAAAAGGCCCCCTCCATCGGAACGGAATATTTTCTTGTGAGCGAGGCGATACCGCAGATCTCGAAACTCTGGTTTTGTAAAACCTCTGGTTCGCAGCGAGGGGAATCCAGAAAGGTGTTTACAGCATCTTTTGGGGACCGGACTCCTTTTTGATGCAATGACTGGATTCGGGTGTAGTAATCCAACAATATCCCTGGCAGTGGCGGCAGTTGACATTCTGCGCCTTCCCGAAACAAATTTTTCAGAGTTAAATTTAGAACAACATTTGAACAATTTGTTTGCTCCTCCAAGATGACATTTGAACCCGTTTCCAGTCATGGCCATACGAGCAACATTTGAAATTAGGTGACTCTTAGCTATTTTGGTCGATTTTCACGTACTTGTAGCCCCCTTAAATTCGAATTTGATCCACCTATTTGAGAAGAAATATTTTTGGCTATTGAAATTTTTTTAATGTCTCAAATCACCATTCTTCACCAATTTCGGTGAATTTATAAAAAATTTAATGATTTCAGCCGTTTTTTTTACAGATTTTTGCCCCCCCCCCCCCCCCCCAACTGTAAAAATAGTTCCCCTCTAATTTTCAGAAAAACGATTTTTGACTATTAAATCAATCTTATGGCCCTTTCGAAATAATATTGTTAACTGAATTTCTGCGTTTTTTTCAGCGGTCATCTTTTCAATTGCTGTAATTTGTTTTTATTGCCTGACACTGTCGGGCACTCGTTCTGGCGCCATCTCGAAATAGTTCAGTCAGAGAACCATAAAATGAAACCTGTTTTCGCCGAAATTCGCTTGAGTGGAGGAAACTTAATTTCAAAGCTGTAAATTCTCAGTCTTATAGGGCAACATGTGAAATCGGTACCGTGGTATCGCCCTTTCATTTTGAGTCAACTACTGAAGTGGTAAGAGCTGGTGCACTCGTCATAAGAATATGTTGACATTTTATAGAATTTATACATTCGCGCTACGCGGCACGAGAATTCTTCGGTACGAATCCCTTTTAGACATTGTTAATCTATACGTAGATGTTAAAAGTAATTTATACGTATGTATGCCTGCATCTCCAAACAACACCCTGGCTACATGATAACAAATTCCAAATATCGCCAAAATGTTAGTAATCACGAAAGAAAATATTTAAGTTCGAAGATGAGCAATTTTGAGATACAAAAGGGAAACAAATATGAGTTTTTGTGAGTTAAAAATCAATCACCAAAATATAAACTACGTGTAAATAACTACCGAAATATCAACATTAAATATAGGATGGTGACACTAGAAAAAAAGACACTGAATTTCAATAGCCAAAAACTCGCGATCCCCACTTACAAACAAACCCCCAGCTTACTTGATGTGTTGCATAGGTACTATTAAGCAGTTAATGTTGGTTGCGGTTGTTATATTCTAATGAATAAACTGATTTACTGAACAGCCAAAAAACATTTTCATTTCAAAACTAGATTGAACAATTTAGTCCTTCCACTCAAAAATTGTTCAAAATCGGAAACAGTCCCGTAAAATAACAAACCATAGGGGATGGTGATCATTTAATAAAAGGTAAACGTTGGTTAACGGGTATAGTTGAAGTAGGAACCTTGCTATACTATGACTGGAACGTTTCTGTGTTGAGCCGTTGTTTGTTTTTATAGGTTATAGTTTTATTTAGTTTACATTAAAAATGCAAATCTCGCACGTTGTACAAAAATTGGCTGGCTGTAAATTGGAAAATATTGGGATTTATAAAATTTAGTAGTGGCTTTTGTTAAAACCGGGTCCTTCGGGGGGGGGGGGGGGGGGGGGGGGGGGGATTCACATTAAGTGCAATTTCCATGCTGTTCAGTTTTTTTTTTTTAACTTGAGGTGTGGAAATCAGTCGAGGTCGAAACTTAATTTTTCATTAGATCTCTATCATACATATTATAGGTATAGGGAACATTATATTATTTATTCACTAAGTAAAAGAGACATCTCTTTTCGGCCCGACTTTCTCTTTTGGCAGAAGCGATTTTTATAGGATCCATGACAGGGTTATTCAGTAACTTCTAAAAGAGAGAGCTGGTGGCCATCTTGCCATTTTCGATCTCTTTCAGAGAGACACCTAATGAGGTGTCTTCTCGAAAGAGAGAGTCCCTTTCTCATTCTTAGTTTGTTTGATAGTGATTGCGTGTCATCCTTCGTTCACTGGCTACTGTATCGGTCATTTTTATGTATGTTTTTTCTTCATCTCTTAAAGGTAAGTCGATTGTTCATTAAAAATATATCCATATATCGATTCATGAGTGAACACGTCGTGTAGGTACGGGTTGAGAGCTATTCAGTAAAATAGACGAACTGGGAGACACTGGAAGAGACTGTCTCCCGAGGGAGACTATCTCTCTCAGGAGATTTTCAAAATAGATAATATATTTGTGGAGGTGAGCTGCAAAACTCGCTCGTTCCATTTTTCAAAAAAATTGAGGTAGCAGTGGATACTGAAAGTAGTTTTCCCGCTCTTTCCGAATATGCCATCAGGTTGAAGCAAAACTCGCTCGTTCCCATGGATAAAGGGCCACGAAAACACAGGACTGTTGCAGAACTCATTCGTTCCACAGGTCAGCTGGTTTCAAAACTTGCTCGATCCAGTTTATGCTGCAAAACTCGTTCGTTCCCACGCTAACCTATCTACGTAGTAACCTTCTCACCTGTTTACCGATCCCGAGCAGCAAGCAGCATGTGATTCGCTTCGTTTTTTTGACAGAATTA
The DNA here is from genome assembly GCA_954871275.1 of Leptopterna dolabrata. Classification (NCBI taxonomy): domain Eukaryota; kingdom Metazoa; phylum Arthropoda; class Insecta; order Hemiptera; family Miridae; genus Leptopterna; species Leptopterna dolabrata. The sequence goes on along the minus strand of OX940974.1, from coordinate 114,199,373 downwards.
TCTCAATAATAATTAATTATTCTCCTAGCGCGTTAGTTTCAGTTCGTGTTGTTTTAGTCTGTGTCTTTGTGAATCTCAGCAATGGCTCCAACGAGGAAAAAGCTTTCAAGGAAGGACGAATGGGCAAGAAATCGAAAGAAGAAGGAAAGGTCAGTCTTAATAATCTATAGAGGTACCGTGACGTTCTGAAGTTTTGAAAGGCAAAAAGAATCACTTTTAAAGGATCAGTTTGAAAGATGTGCGACGTTTTTCATGATTTCTGAAAATTGCATTTGAGTGGAACGAGCGAGTTTTGCAGCTCACCTCCTCATTTTCACTATCTCTTTTAGTGAATAGGCCCCCAGAACTACCTCACTTGATATACGCGGACCGGACCCCACTTTTTGAATGTTGACGGAGGCACTCATTGGGATTGCCGCGCAAAGCTCGACACGCGCGTAGCTACCAGCTCGAAAAACGCATGACTGACGCCCAGTTATATTCTCCGTGGATTTGTTTTGGATCACGGAATGGGTCAGGCGAGTACGAGTATTCCGGCTTTGTGTTGTCCCCCCCCCCCCCCCCCCCTCGAAATCGAAACCAATAGGGCACCCGTCATCTGCAAACCCTCCGAGAGGTGTCCCTAAAGGATTACTGAAATCGCCCAAACGAGGCCGATAGGACCACAACTTCCGCCCATTCGTTTTTGAAAACCAACTAAATGACTCGGGCAGAAATTTGTCCTCGAACCTCGATCCCTCGAATTATTTCGGCTGCCCGCTAATATTTACCATCAGCTGAGGGGAATTTGTTGATAAATGCTCGACGATGGGGGGTCGGGGATGGGTCGGACATGAGCGCAGTCTCGAGCGTCTCCCCCTCTTTGTAGGGGAGGAAACGAAGGGTTGGGCGACCGATCGGGCGAGTGGGTGTAGTGCGAACTCCACCTGTTACATTGGCAGTGCCGATCCCACTGACGCCAGCAGCAAGTCAGTCTCAAGCTCGAGATGTCCACGGAAGCAGAGACTTCGGGAGAGACGCCCCAGGCGGAGCAGAAGAAGGAAATGCGAGCCATCGTCCTCACAGGTTTTGGCGGCCTCAAAGCCGTGCGCGTCCAGAACAAACCCGAGCCGACGGCCAACCCGGGAGAAGTCATCATCAGAGTCATGGCTTGGTCAGTACTAAATATGTTATACTAAACATAATATTTAGCACCATTTTCCATACAAAGCCCTATAAACATAAATATGTCGACACCAAATTCCAATCACAACAAACTAAATAGCAACATACCACACAATATTGTAGCTTTTGAATCGATATCACCCTTCGAGTTTTGTACCATATGTGTTTCAGTTTATCCATTTCTGATTGACTGTTCATCTTAAAACTACACCCTTCAGTCAACCCGTGTGTTCTTAAGTTGTTCGTGATCAAAAAATAATTCATAACGGCACTCGTATTTCAGCACCTCATGCAGCGGATGTTCATTTTTCAGTGTGACAGATATGGCTCTCCACATGAAACATTTGATCACCTATTGTTATTTTTATATAAGAAATATCCCATTAAAACTGTTCACGATCAAGATTCACGCACGAAAGTGTTATTTTCCGATATGGCATGTAAACATATGGAATCAATATGACAATAGAAATCACAAACAAATCCGTCCAACGTTATTGCATGTTCGAGCTGTAATGTTATGTGAGCATTATCCACTTATTCTAGCTAGGTTCTTATTTGAAATTAGGTGACAGATTTCGGTTCAAGTTGAGACCAATAACATAAAAGTCTGTTTCTTATTACTATAGCAAGAAAATTCTTTTCACTTATAGGTACCTATACCCAGACAAACGATACAAATTCCACTTGACAGAATATTTTCTCGAATCCAGTAAAACAATCCAAAAATCCAGATTTATGATAATACCCAACACGTATCTATTGTTCCTAGTGGCGCAATTGCGGGCAGAAATGGCGCAAGTAGAGGCGCCGAACATCGTCAGTTGTATTTTTCAGGTTTACAGGGTTCACCCGATAAATATCCTAGTCGCAAGGCACAAAATTAGTAAGTTTTGAATTTCGTGGCAAAATTGCCGATGCTGTGGCGCCGCTTTGTGGCCCCATCGTGGCACCAACAACTATTAGGCATATTCCGATGGTCCAAGGAGTATAAGAATGGCAATTCTGACGACCCATCTGGAGGTTGGTTTTTGGTGGAACGGACACAGACCCGAAAAAAAGGAGGAAGTTCCAGTCATGCAGCATGGATATAAGAGCGAATTTTCAAAGAAATATTCATGTTATTGTGTAAATAGATGATTTAACGAGAAACCATACCACTTTTCGTAAAATTATGTAATTTTTTCGTAATGTTAGCATTTTTACCGATTTTTGACTCTTATAAAGTCAAATTTGACCAACTCTTTTTTTGAGAAAAATATTTTCATCATCGAAATAGTACCTCCGTCGTGAATCACCATCCCACACAATTTCAGGTGAATTAGTATTGATTTTAGCTCTAAATACCAATTTTTGACCCCCAAAAATCAAAAATTGACCCCTATTTTGTTTGAGAAACAATAAAAAAAATTTTTTTGTCTTTACTCACCCTTGCTACCACTTTCAGTGATTTTATATAAATTATTCGCGATTTTAGCCGTTTTTACCGATTTTTGACCCTTAACCTTTTGCGGTCTTAGTGCATGTGTCACATGCAGCCTGGCTTGAGCTAACCTGGTCATCAGTCATTCCGCGTATTGAATGCTTTCTGTCGTAGTGCATGCGTCACATGCACTTGTTGTTCTTTGGATCTGGCCGTAGTGTATGTGTCACATGCAGCCACTTCAATATTCAGCAATATGCAGCTTCAATATTTTCTTTTTACTCAGCCAATAATTATTTATTGGCAATTTTCCCACCTAAGGAACAAAAAACCTCAAAAATTGGCGCGTTTAAATTGTATTCAGATGAGAAGCTGTAATCATACGAGATTTTTCAATTTAGCCTGTCATCGTACTATCATTGATTTCGTATCTTGGGGATATTTCTATCACTTCTTGATTTCGTATCCTAGCATTCTTATTCTTGTATTCTTGTATTTTCTGTGGTTTTTCTCTTTTTGTGAGCATTTTAACAAGTCGAAACGGGTGTGGACTGAGGCCCATCTACTCAACATTCTTCAGTATGAAGAAGGAATAGTCAATTTTCGATGTTCAGTTCTAGATTCAAAATCAGTCGGAAAATTCATAAAAATTTGCTAAGTGGGAATCACGAACAACTTTTTTGATGATACAAAACTCCAAGATCCCTTAAAATACAGAGACAACCAGGCTAACTTAACATGGCAAACAGCGATACGATCAGGTTGGCATCATGGCTGCCTGCATGTTACATGGCATGAATTCAGGGTCTCTGAAACTCTGATTTGCCTTTTAAAAAAAATGTCAAAAATTCGTGTTCTGAAAATTTTGGACCCATTGCAATAGCGTCATTTTTCGAAAATTCGCTAAAAGCATTCCTTCACTGAAGGGGTGAGCCGGTTAACGCCGTCTCATTTGCGGGTTGGGATTAGGGGACATAATATTAAGTTACACACTGACGGTCAGAACCAAATTTCTGGATGACAGACACGCAACCAAATTTCTTCAGTGAGGTCTAAAACGCAAAGCGTTGGTGGACAATTTGATTTTGGAGGACAATTTTTTCCCCTCCTTGATTGACTCGGAAGCTGAATTTCCTTGAAAATCAAAGTGCGAGTAGGTACGCAGGCACAACTAGTTTAATAGGAGAAAGTTCCCTAATGTGGAACTCATTTTGTTTTTCCAAGGTCTCGACTCAGTACTAAGGAATTTATTGTTTGTTTAAAAACACACCTAGATGGAAATCCTGCATCGTCTGGATGGTCGAGGAAATAATAGTAAGCTCGGAAACGAAATCGGGAAGTGCATAGACTTGAGCAATTTTTCAGCTCCAAATTCCCTATGGTTGGGAATACATTTTTTTTAAAAGTGAGTGCGATGTGTATGGTTGTTGGTAGAGGCAAAAAATATAGATAATTGACACCACTGTAAGTTATCGATACTTTGCTCATCTCTCAATCCCTCGATTATTGTCAAATTTCCGATTATATTCATTACGGCTAGTGAAACGAGTGAAAACAGCCAAATCAGGTCTTAACACAGCTAAACTGATAGTAGTAAACATTTTTCACTCTTTTGAACCATACAAATCTAACTTTAGGCAATTTATTGACAAACAAAAATATTTTAATAGAATTTTCGTTGAAAATACAATATTGCAGTGGGTCCCAATTTTTTTAGTAGGAACCTCACACCTTTTTTAGTATGAATGTCACACAAAAAGTTCCGTGTCTTGTCCGTTTCAGAGACCCTGAATCCATTTCTAGATTTTATCAAAAATTTATACATATATATGCAGGTATCTGTTTATATATCATTCCAGACCGATATCAGTCATAGCGTCATAGGCTACGGGGTAAAAAATTCCAGATATCGCAAAAAAAAAAATCATTCAAGCAATCAAACAAAATGATTTTAGTGGCAAACGAAGGGATAAGTTCAAATATGAGCAAATTTTGACAACAAGCGGGTCCAATTTGGGGAAAAAAATCTGGGCCAAAAATGGCCTGTTCTTATGTCTTCGAGTTGAGGAGAGTCAAGTAGGTGATCCGAAGTTATGGCGATGTTGAGTGGCATAGGGAACAGCCAACTGATGAAACCTTGTTCATGAAGGAAGTCGAAATAATCGATAAATAAAATGTTCCCGTGTTTTCATAATATTCAAGGTGATACCATTGTTTAAGGTCCTTAGTTTCATTTTTTCGAATCATGTTAAATTCTGATATGGTGCTTACATGCCTGCAATTGCTCATGAGCGTAAAATTTAAATTGTTTATAGGTACTCATCACCGATGCACGAACTCCCATGTCACACTAATTCTGAACGACGATATTGATTTGACTGATTGATTTGTTGAAAGTAGAAGTGCTCGTGTGAAAGTTGTATCTGTGTTGAATACCTGTGCTTCTAGTGTGTTGAATAATATTGTAGTGATGAGAGTACCAGATCTCTGTTAGGAAAATGACTTCTTTCGTTTCCTTTCACATTAACTTTTTGAAGATATTAAGCTAACTGAACATGAAATGATTTCGATGTTACAGCGGGTTGAATTTTCAAGATTTAATGGCTCGGCAAGGAGCTCTTGATGCGCCTCCAAAGACCCCGTTCATCATGGGGTTCGAGTGCGCTGGCGTCGTCGAAACCGTTTCTGGAGAAAACGGGAAACTGAAGGTGAAGTATATATGATTTTGTAAGTAAACCTGAATTCCAGAGGGGTACTTGAACTGACAAATGGACTGACGAGGACTAACTAAAACTAAGAAAAAAGCTTCTGCCAATTCGAGTAGGCACTATAGCTTCCTCACTTGAATCACATGAACGTATAGACTAGTTGGGTAGGTTCGTTATGATACGGGACCATCTGCGATCCAACCCGCGGGTACCCGTCAAAATTTCAGCTCTCTACGACTATTTTTCGCGTAGTTAGAAGCGTTAAAAGGAAACGATCAACGTTTTATGTTCGCGCATGCGCAGACGAATGAAAGTCATATGCAAGTATCAAAGTGTTATTCCTGATCGACCCTCCAAATCTGAACTTATTTCAACGATATTTAAGGTAGTTACAGGCGTTTCAAGTATTTCACGTTTGCGCATGCGCAGACGGAACGATTTCCATGATTTTCGAGTGGGACCATCTGCGATCAAACCCGCGTGTACCCTTAAAATTTCAGCTCTCTACGACTATTTTTCGTGTAGTTTGAAGCATTACAAGGAAATAGTCAACATTTCATGTTCGCGGATGCGCAGACGAAAGTTACATTACGATTCCAATGAAATTCATTTGGAACTATCAAAGTATTATTCCTGATCGACCCTCTATGTTTGAACTCATTTCAGCGACATTTAGGGTTGTTATGGGCGTTTCAAGTATTTCACGTTTGCGCATGCGCAGACGAAAGTTACCTGTACTTTTTCAATGATTTTTGTACGGGACCATCTGTGATCCAACCCGCACCTACCCTAATAATTTCAGCCCACTTCGACTGTTATTTCGGGTAGTTATTGGCGTTACAAGGAATTACAACAGACAGACAGACACGGAACCAAATAATTATGTTCCTCGATGTCTGAAGCGGAAAATGGTTGTGGAAATTTTCGTTTTGGAGGACATACATTTTTTTACTCATTCACGAGTCCAAGGTAGTGAGGAAGCAATAGAAGGAACATCAGAAAGCGCCAGGTCGAACACCGATAGGGATATGTAGGCACAGGTAAACAACACCAATCATATGAATATCAGTATTAAAAGCACCAATGGCAGATAGGTACATATCCATTCGCAGACAGGAAAATCAGTTTTACACAATAACTGCAGCAATCGTCGCTTCGTCGTAGTCGACATTTCAGGGTTCTAAGGGAACAAAATTGTTTTTCAGCTATTCTATCACAATTTACGCTGATTCCGAATACAGTGAGATCCACAACTAATGGGTCTACCCTTTCATTTCCGATACCTACCGCTATAAATTTGAAAAATCCACAAAATATGTTGGTACTCACGTTTGAAAAGGATTTAAAAAATCATCACACTAACCCCCCCTTATATCAAATGAAAATATTAAAATGAGCTGGGAATTTGAAGTTATTTATTTTACGCTGAATCAAGAGGTAGGAGGTAATTTTTCGATATACCTCCATCCAACTGCCTTGACATTCTAATTTCAGTGATACAGTCATTCAGTGATCTCGCTGGGACTTCAGTACAGCCCGGGTCAAAATGTACCTACATCCGATTTTCATCGTACTTTTGGTTTATTATCCTGTGAATAATTCACTTATGTATTCGCTCAGCCAAAATTTTTATAACGCCCCCTCAAAATTTTTTCTTTTACGTTTCAAGGTGCGTAGATTCCAAAACGCTGCAAAGTCGTTATCACATGGGCTTATTATTCTATTTGACATACCTACAGAAATGTTGGCTGTTCATTTAATGTTTCTTTCGTGTGCAATAATTGAAATAGCTGTTTTTGATGGCTTCGACCAATTTTGGCCCCCAGAAACCCAAATTAGGCTCTTTTTTTTTTGTTTACAAATTATATTTGATCATTGGTAATGCCATTTAATTGTCTTGATTCACCTGCCGATACTACTTCTAGTGTTATCATACAAGTTTATGATGATTTCAGACAATTTCCCAGGTTTTTGACTCACAAAAAAATTTTCTGGGAGCTTAAACTCCCAGAATGTATGTGGTTCTATTTCAAAAATTGTGGGAATAGAACCACAATTTTCCACTCTGTTCAAAATCGACTTCATATTCGGCCTCCTCGCCCTAAAACATGGAAAACGATACCTCACAAGCTCATGTTACTAAAACACACACACAAAAAAAAAACTTTTACACCCATTTTCCCCCCCATAACACCCCTGGGTATATTCCAATCGGGCTGCAAAGTTTCGGGACACAACTAGGCCCAAATGGGGCGTGTGTACGAAAGAACGAATTTTTTAGACCGAAAATAAAGTATGGCTTACGGCGGTCGAACATTGTATTTTTGGAATCTACGCACCTTGAAACTTAAAAGAAAAAATTTTGAGGGGGTGTTCCAAAAATTTTTTGTTGAGCGAATACATAGGTGTATTATTCATTGAATAATAAACCAAAATAAGGGAAGTTACAATTTTTTTGATGTTTCGTCTAAAAAGAATTGTTACAAAATGGAGGTGTGGTGAGGGGGGGGGGGCTCATTAGCTGAGACATCCTGTGCTCAGCAAAATGTTTTGCTGACCTGTCCTACCGGATTTCCGAAATTATCGGTACCAGAAAATGCATTTGTCTGGTTTGAACAAAACGGCGTGCTCTGGATCCTAACGAACGATGGCAAACCCGACCTGTCTGGCAATGATTTGACTCCGTTTTCTCTCCACCTCCTGAAGAGTTTCCTTATCTAACACGAAAAGTGGAAACGGATCTAGATAGCCCGGCTAGCAACCATCTCTTCCTTACAGAGTTGATACCTTACCTGGATTATTCTACGTTATCAAACATCTCCCTTCCTCTCTTGGTTAAATTACCCTAACAGATTCTGATCTATTTCAGCAAGTCCTGCATTCATGATTTTGTTAAAAACCGACGAAGCTCACCGATGATTATCAAGCTGTACGGTACCTGTATCAAAGAGCTGCATTGCGTACCTCTCATTCATTTCTTTCAGTAGCCTGGGTGGTTGTTTTATTTGTTATTTTTAACACTAGCCAGATGAGCAACTCCTTCATTGCTTCACGTTACATTTTACCTACCTCACCAGTATCAAATTGTTTCTGTAATATATAAGCCAGTGGTTCAAAATGGAATGTCCACAATATTCGCACCATTAAGACCGTGTCGAGCGAACTATTTTACAATTACTGAATTTCTCCAACCGCTTAATAACTGCAATAAATTGCCATTTCCGTCAACCGTTCCGAATGGCAACGTACAATTCCAAGATATGATTCGATGCACTGCCACACTTACGATGCCCAGCACCATGTCCCTTTCCTTCAACAGTGATTTGTGTATGTTTTCCCTTATGATAATAATCAATCAATAGTAATGGGTATTTTAATAGGTCGGTGACAGAGTTGTGGCATTCACTGACTACAAAGCTTGGGCGGAGCTGGTACCCGCGAAGGAGGATTGCGTGTTCCGGATCCCTGACAATATGACGTTCCACGACGCAGCCGCCATCGCCATGAATTTTTGCGTTGCTTACATTCTCCTTTTCGAATTGGGAAATTTATCTCCCCACAAATCTATTCTGCTGCATTCTGCTGGTGGAGGAGTTGTGAGTACTTTAATCCCTTCATTACCTTTATCCTTAGACTAAGAACTACCGATTGCACTGAAGAAACTAGCTGTTGTAGCATAGCAAAGTAATTGTGTAGATTATGATATTACGATCAACTGATGGAACTGGAATACCACGGGTAATTGCACAAGGCACAAGTAGGAATGTAATTATTTCAATAAATTCATCATTGCGCACCCTATAAATAGGCGTCCATGATAGCTTTTTTTTGCATCCATTTTTATTTCAAATGAATGCTGAACATCCTAATATAAGTAGAGATACGAGTGTTTTTAAAAATGCGATATGACTTCTTAGACCTGCAATCTTATAGCTCCAAAAATCTTGTCAATAAAAATCGTTAAATAAATATTTCATAGTAAAAATTATGGTAATGATTCAGTTGGCTGTATCTGCGGCAGATATCACCGATTATACATTTGCGGTTATCCGATCTATCGCGCCACAGGCAATAGTTTCCACAACTTTTGGACTTCACCTTAAATCATTGGGGATATAAGGGGCATTGCCGTAACAAACTAATTATGCAAGGACACAAGAAGTGCTTGCTCTCAGATGGGCTGAAAACGTCAGTGATTGGCTCGAGGACTAATGTTTATACCTCTTCGATTTTTTTTTTTGGAAAACGCTTCGTTTCTAGTTTTTTATAATTTTGCCAATTACTAATTTTCAAATGGGTTTCATGCAGGAAAATTTTAAATGTCAGCTAGCCTTCTCCTGGGAACACTCTCTATCTCAGCCTTCCACGGGAGTTTAATTGTTAGGTAATCTCCTGTTTTGCAGAGATCTTGGTTTGAATGCAGTAACCATGAGCTCTCAGGTTTGGCTCTTCACCACTGATTCCGTGCAAAACTGACTTTTGACTACCTTAATTCATTTTTCTGTGAGATTTGTTAAGATTAGTTAGCTAGAGCTTACTAATATGCCCGTGCAATGAGGGACGTGCACAGCAACCTCTAGGAAAACAACGAGAGTTTTGTGACGTTATGCATCTGAACTAAAATGCATAAAGAGATGTTTGTCCAATACATGACGTATCGGTGGAGAGCTGACAGAAAGTTTTTCCAGATGCAGGCCAGCTAATTCCATTGAAAAATTTCCCAACTCAATCCGTTCGAAAATGTACAAGAGCCAAAAGTGACGAAACCCCAAAATCTTCCATGGTTTAAAAACAAAGCATTTTTCGTGGAATTTCTAGAATCAATCTACGTTCAAAATTAGTCCAATGATAAGTCTTTGAGGTTTCCAACCACCGCCATGGAGTTTGCGCACTTACATTCTGTACAATTACCCAGACCAGATTCCTAATAAGAGAACAGAGTGCAAGAAATAAGAGGTGTAGCTGATTAGGTAACCGGTAGTGAACCTGAAAACTGCATGCTCTATATACCATTTGACAAAATCGTATTTATGTCATCGCTAGTGTACCCTTGATATGAACAGGCATAAGAATGGTGGAATCCAAACGTTTCTGATGGCGAGTTTTTTGGTGAAATCAAGCCTCAGTGTTCTCGCTATTTGAAATGTTGTAGGGCCACGCAGTTGTCCAGTTGAGTCGTACTGTAGAAGATGTTAAGATCATTGGTATAGCTTCGCAAGGGAAACATGAAGCTCTCCAAGGACTTAAAATAGACAACCTTATTGAAAGGGGAACAGATTATACTAACGAAGTTCGCAAGTATGTTTCAATTTTTCGGCATCTACTATTGACGTTTTGACTCTTGCTTGATTGGAGAAATCTGCTCGTGCTTGACTGTAATCGTTCTTCGAGTAATATTTCGTACTTAATATTCATACTCCTTCTTCACTCTTACGTCACCTATTTTTGACTTTTTGACTGAGCCCTGGAAAGGTTAAATACCTATGTTAAACGATGGTCCATCACTATAATAGTAAGTAGGTAGCAATGTTGAAACATTATGGATTTTTCTAATCAGTTTTGGTGTTGGCATCGTTGATCTTCAGTCGTAATTCGAGATGATAGGTGTCGGCGTAACAATATAAAATTAAACTGTCGGAATAGTTGTACATGGTGAATTGGTGTGCTAATGAATCAATAATCTGTAAGTTGATTGCTTGCCACATTTTCCACTTAAAATCGAAACACAGTTGGCGATTTCTGCTGGTGACGATAAACCGCGAAATAAATACCTACTCGATGTTTAAGGACTTTTAGAGTTGAGGATCAATAAAACGTGATAACGAAGAAGAATGTGGAAATAAACCATAGATAATTTCAGCTTGATGGCATATATCATCAAAAACAGTGATAACGAGATCAGGCTAACCAAGATAAGCAAAGTTTAAATTAATGATTTATTCGTTACAAACAAGTTGTGTGGGTAGCAACAGTACAGAAACATTTAAATTTATCGGGATTTAAGGTGACCAGGGGTGGTGCTCTTCACGCGTTACCAACTCGGCTTTCCCACCTGATCCTTCGGAACAGGGTGACCAAAGTTTATGGCCCACAGAAGTAGCTCCCTTAAGGCGGTGGGAGGAGGGAGGGGGTAAAACGTTTCAAATGGTTAACCCCCCCCCCCTTAATTTTTTGCGTAGAATCTGAATATGATACTTTTCCGCACGTGCGCATGCGCAAAACGAATTAATGCTCAGTACTACCCGTACCCGTAATTTTTAGGGGTAAAACTCGAAATGTTTTTGCGCATGTGAGCATGTAAAAAATGTGCGCAATACATATTTAGTTTTGTCACATGCGAATCCCCGTATTGTATTGCAAATTTGGATTCTACTCGAAGTTTCATGAAAAAAAATGAAGGAGTTCTACTCAAAAAATGCTACAAACTTGTCACATGGGTTTATTATTCTACTGGACGACAGAAATTCTGGCTGTTCGTTTATTGTTTCTTTCGTGTGCAAAATTAAAATAGCTATTTTTGATGGTTTCTGCCAATTTTGTCCCCCAAAAACTCGAATTATGCTCCTATTTTTGAAAAATTATCTTTGATCGTTGATGGTACCATTTAACTATCTTGATTCACCTGCTGATACTATTTTTAGTGCTATCATACAAACGTATGGTGAATTCAAAGTTTTCCAGGTTTTTGACTATTGAAAAATGAATTTTGGGAGTTGAAACTTTCTTAGAATCTCCATTTCCCATTCTTTGCTCAAAATCGACTTCAATATTCGGCCTCCTCGCCCTAAAAAACATGGGAAACGATACCTCTCAAGCTCATGTTACTAAAATACCAAAAACCCCTATTTTTACACCCATTTTCCCTCCATAACACCCTTGGGGTATATTCCGATCGGGCTGCAAATTTTCGGGATACAACTAGGGCTCAAATGGAGCCCATGTGCGAAAAAACGAATTTTCTAGACCGAAAATAAAGTAGATATGGAGGATATGGCTTACAGCGGGCGAACAGCATTTTTGGAATCTACGCACCTTGAAACGTAAAAGAAAAAAGTTTGAGGGGGTGTTATAAACATTTTTTGCTGAGCGAATACATAGGTGTATTATCCACAGAATAATAAACCAAACTGGGAGTAAAAAACGCTGCAAAGTCCTTGTCACATGGGTTTATTATTCTATTGGACTTACCCACAGAAATTGTATCTGTCCATTTATTGTTTCTTTCATGTGCAATAATCGAAATAGCTTTTTCTGATGGCTTCCACAAATTTTGGCCCCCAAAAACACGAATTACGCTCCTTTTTTTCTTGGTTATTATTTTCATTGTTCCCATCTGAAAAAAACAAAGCTTGTGTGGATTGCTCAAGTTTGGCGCATGCGCACGTACTCATATAAACCATATTCAGATTCTACGCAAAAAATCAAGGGAGGGTTAGTTACCACTTGAACCCTTCAGTGGAAGATATTTCAGTGGGTCTTAAATTTTGGTCACCCTGTATATGGTACTGGACTTACCTCGTCAGATCAGACCTCTGATCATTTAAAATCTCTGTATATCCGCATTTTGGTATTGAGAAAGGATTTATAACGACAATGTACCCACGTAACCTGGTAAGACCGATTTTTCCTGAAATCAAGGTTTTGAGATTTTTAAATACAACTGAGGGTCTTCCACTCTGCAAAATCCCTTGCCAAATCGATGAATAATTTATTTTCAATGTGTAATGCAATAACCTCGGGAACCTTGAGTGGTATCGCGATGCTAGGGTATTTCCTACCTTCTTCCTGTAAAATGTTTATTTTGGAGATTACGAGGTTTTGCGGGGGAGCTGTAGATACTTGTGTCTATTATAAGATCAGTTTGTGTGTTTAGTAAATGTTTGTATTAGTAGATAAAGTAGGTACGAGAGTTGGGGGATTATTCTTCGTTTACGAATACTAAGTCGCGTCCTACAAATAACACAGGCCAACGAAAGTAATTTTTTTTAAAACTTTTTCCACCATATCTCACCTGAGCCTAATGTTTTTTGGTGACCACCACAAAAATGGCCACCATTTTCTTGTATCTCCCACCAGTTCTTCACAAAATGACTTCACCCATAAATGTAGTTATATATAGTGGGTTATTTGGGGATCAGAAATAAATCATCAGAAACTGTAATGTAAAAATTTTTTATCCATGAATTTCACGAGATTTCTGGAATTTTAAATAAAACAATTCAATTAAAGGGTTTATACTGCCTTTGCCTCTTTGTGGAGAAGGTGCAGTTGAACTTTTTCGCTTGTGAACGGCATCCGAGGTTTCTCTGTGAAGAGTCCAGCAGTAGTCTCCCATCATGCTCACGTTCCAACGACCCTGGTAGCGTTGGTCCATACACGTTATGACTTGATGAAACCTTTCATTATGTTTTTCATTAACTGCACCCAAGTTTTCTGGGAAAAAGTCCAAATGACCGTTCAAGAAATGGACACTGACCAAGCAGTAAACCATGTCTCCAGATTCCGCAAAGTACGGAACGAAGTCCTGTTCTCGACGTCTTTTGTTTTCTCCACACCACGGGAATAACAAATTTTTTTGAGCCCTTTGGACCATCTCCTTAGTTCTTTTACACAAACAAAGCATTCTGATGGGAAGCCCACGATTGGTGGTGGGCTTGGTAGGATTTTTTGACGAAGTCTGTGATGTTCATCCGGTGTTTTTTAATCATAAACTCACCACATATACAACAGAAAACGTCTGCAGAGTTGACACACGCACGAGAATCCATGATTTTTCACCTCCAAACCCAGTGAAACACAGTTTTGAAAACACTATTTTAGTTAAAAAAAACACAAAAAAACAGTGAATCCAGGACGGAAATTTAAAATGGAGGGCAGCTTAACCTTTTATTGTTCTCAATGTGTGTAGGTAAAAGGTATAAAGGTCACCTGGACCTTTACCCATATGGAACATGGGTCAAAAATTGGGTAAAGTCACAAATTAATGTGGTTGGCTGATAAAATATTGAAGCATGTTTTGTGGGAAAACGGTGGGTGATACGAGGATTTTGACGTCATTTTCAGTTTCAGCACACCAAAAAACATGAAGTTTAGTTGGATTTGTGCAAAAAGTTTTTTTAACGCAGGTCCGTGTAATCAATAGTTTGAGGGGTAACGAAAAACTGTTATAACGGCCTACTGGTAAGTATTTGAGTATCCCGAATATTCCAAACGATACAACAATGATCTGTGATTACCGGATGGTGGATAATTGAAGTAGCCATCATATTTTCGCAGAAAACGTCAAAAAACTTGGAATGCAGTGATGGATGCTCACTCAGCAATCACATGAAGGCCGAGGGCCTTCATTGCATTTTAGCATGTTACACTACAATAAGCTATCGCGGAAGTACAGAAATTGAAAATTCTACGCACGGATCTTTTCTGATTTCGTTTTTGCACACCTCCAACACCCCTAGTTGATCGCATCAACCACCTGCATTACGTAGGATCTATTCAATCGGGTTGCAGTGAAGAAATCAGGACGTTGGACTTGGTCCTTTGCATGTACAGCATTTTCCTGTGAAGTGAAACTTGCTCTCAACCAAATGAAACCTTTTTCGTTCAATTCCGAGGAGCGTAGATTCTGTGTAAGCAAACTACTAGTACTATATACTAGTACCATACAGTATACCGTTTCATACTATTTAGATAATTCGTGTAGCTGAGATATTTGAACAAACATGAAAACAGACCGACGGAGAAAATTGAGATCGTCTTCAAAAAGCATAAAACGGAATATAAACATGCAATTTATTTTTCTAACCGATTTCATTAATATAGATTCCATGTGATATGAATAGATAGGTAGTTTGAGTATCAATAGGTACCTATCACGTGGATACCAGATCGTGACAGTATTTACTTTCAGATTTATTCAAATATACAGTACTACTGTTCTACATACTGAAGGCATATCTGCTTAGTGTATTTGAATGCTTCGTGTGAGTAACTGGGGGCTTGTTTATAACTTTCATTGCCGATCGAACAGTCAGATGGAACAGTTTGATAGTTCGGGGATGAGGTCATATTCAGACTTTAGATACTGTAGAATTATCCATCCTACCTAGTACCTTCCTGCCTACCTAACTCATCAGTGAAAATATTCTAACTATTGGTTAGCTACTGATAAAAATTTAAATCTTTCGAAGTACAACAAACCAACAACAACCAACAACCAACTCGTTCCAACCAACAAACCAACTTTCGAAGTATACAATTTATACCAATATTCTCGTATGGCTGATTATAATGTTGGGGATGCCAGAAGTGTGTAGGAAGGGTTGTAGATAGGCACCTATAGATATTTTCAAGTTTCTTGTTTAGGATGGGATTAATTTGAAATTTATAGAAATGTTATTGATGAAAAAAAGGGCAAGTATATTTAACGAAAAACTCGAGTACAATACAGAAAACACGGAGTATAAAATGAGTTGTTCTTTTATTTTAAAGGCCGGCGCAGTATACTTACAAAAGGTAGGTTGGTAGGTGCACTGTGCAAATGTTATAAAAACGTTCATACATACATATTTTCTAGCGAGCTCAAGTAAGCACCTCGTTACCTGAATTCAGATAACTGGCGAGCGTAAAGAATGCGCTTGATGAAGATGTATCACATGACGATAGATTACACTACCTACTGGGGTCTGGAATGCAACCGGTACTTACTGGGGAAATAGAAAAAGAAAACGCCGCAAATTATTACACAACGGTCTCAAAATTACAGCGTCATAAATATGAGATGGATTCAAGAATTCTTTAATTAATTATTGGTTGTTATTAATGAAGCATAAAGTTTGTTCAGGTTAAAAAAGTACCTGCCATCAACAAAATCCAAAATAACCGTCTCAAATCAAATACTACTTCTCAAACGAAATAATATCACGGAACAACCAACTCGATTTCCATGTGTGATTATAATCAGGTATTCCCCTAGTAATGATATCTGGGCTCGGATTTATACCGTTTGATTCACGATCATGTTGACGAAGCTTTTCGGTGCAAAATTCAGAGCCTTACAGTGAACGTAATGGCTGGACGTAAAATTCTCCGAGTGGCCTCAAAAAATTCTCAAGTTCTAGATCGATTTAAAAACGTAAAATAACCCTTCTATTGAAAGTTTCGAGCTACGGCGTTCTGGAAATTTCAACCCCTTACTAATTAATTATAATTTCATTTATTTCATATATAATTTCATTAAGTTTGGTCAACTAAGGAAAGTGCGAAGTATGGCGAACGGCGGACGGACAGAAATTGTTTTATTTAAAAAAAAAACACTACAGGATAAAAATAGAATAGTCTATTTCCACGTAAACTAACAAACTGTAGACCGGTTTCGGTTGTTAAACCATCATCAGTACACAATAGAATTCTATTGTGTACTATTGTTCTATTGTTTACTATTCTATTGTGCACTGATGATGGTTTAACAACCGAAACCGGTCTACAGTTTGTTAGTTTACGTGGAAATAGACTATTCTATTATTATCCTGTCGTTTTTTGCTATGGATTTCCACTACTCCGCCGCAAGTGTTTTAAGTTATATTTAAGTTATGTTTTATTCACTTTTCAGATTCTACGTTTCTGAAACGATAACCATCAAACTGGGGGGGTCTCATGCTTGATTCAGTAGGTTAATTACTGAAAATAATAAACCAAAATTGATCCGATTTGACAGAGGACATAACGCCCTGCGTCTTCAGTATGAAATTACTAAAGGAATGTCGCTCGGCAGATTTGACAAGTTGAGGGAAAACACGGAACATGCGAATGAAAACATTTGTTGTGATGCGTTTCCAACACATCGGATTCAATATCCCTCGGAACAGAGACAACTTCGAAAGTTATAGAACAACCCTAGAATAGAATCCGACTACTGCTATTTCACGAATATTTTAGTATTCGTAGTTTATTTTAAATCATTACGAGACATTCCCCCAACTCTGGTGTCCTTAGGCAGGAATCATGTGCATGCTCGGGGATGATGGTTTGTAGCTATGTTGTTTCGTACGCAGATTGTACTCGTATCTCCTTTTCCCAAGATCTGTCTAAGGCGGGTCAGAATCCAGGAAGAACTTTTGTTGAACCAAGTGACTGCATGTTCATGTTGTTGCTGTGATGTTTATGCATGGGTTTTGTTCTCTATCTGAATTCTGCGTGTACGTTGAATGAGTTGGTACCCAAAGAATGTAAATTAAGTAAATTTGGTATAAGGACCGGTTGAATCATCGGAGACACTATAGGGAGGCAAGTTAGTCATCGGTGGTTTGAGTCAGTTGAACTCACCGAGGTGAGGTTTCAAACTGTACAGTGTCAATGTCCAGTGCTCAATGTCCAGTTTCAATATCCAGTGCTCCTGTAGGTACCCTTCAACTTTTGACGATATCCATAAAAATGTCCCATCATCTGAAAACACCCACATACCTTTATTCTACCATTTTTCGTCGGTAGTTATCAGAGTGACATCGTGCGTAAGCGTCACTCCCTATAAGTACTCGTACGAACGCTAGGGTCATCCTCAAACAATCACTCCTTATTGCATATAAGGAAAGTTTCCCACCAAAACGATCCTTATGATGTTGTGAGTTGTAGGGATAAGCCGCCTGGAAAAACTGTACGTAATGAAACTTACTTCCGTAATAGAAAACAGTAACAGAAAAAAGTACCCTCACGTGGGATTCGAACCTACGTCCTTTGACTTTTGTAGACCAGCGCCTTGTCAGCCTCAGAAGACTTTGAAGCAGATGGCGTGGAGCTGAGTCAGTACCCCCAGAGGAATATCACTCTGCATTTGAATCAACTGTTCCATTTATTTAGTCATGGAAACTTAATTCCATTTCAATGAACCCTGGCGGAAAAGAAGGTATACAGTTACCTACTTTAAAAACCAAAGCAATTATAGTGACTTCAGATTTCAGATCACCGGACGCGAGATGTTTTACCTTTCAATTATGACTCCAAGCTAGTTCATGAAGTTTTTCTTTTCTAACGACAACATACTTATAGATACTCAATATTATCGTACATCTACATACCAACTTTCGTTCATTTCAGAATATCCCCAGAAGGTGTGGATATTGTTCTGGACTGTTTGTGTGGTGAGGATAGCGGACGTGGATATAACCTACTCAAGCCGATGGGAAAGTACATTTTGTATGGTATGGAAATTTTCATTTTACTGTTCAAAATTTATTATAGTTTATATTAAATTTATTATTACTTATATATATATATATTTTTTTATTATGTTGTATTTATGTATTTTAAATTATTATATTTTACTAGATGTTTACGTATTTAATATGATATTTGAAACTATTTCATAAATTAAAAGAAAAAAAAAATACGTTTGAGTGGTGTACATCAAAACATTTCGATTGGAGACCGGAAATTAGGAAAAAATGAAATATACATACTATTTCTTCTTTGAGTGGAGTACAAGTGATTGTGCAACACGTCAACTGTTATAATAATGTCCCCATCGTCTTCCTTAGATGCTATTACTATCTGTCAGCGTAACTATGATCAAATAGAATACCTACCTTCGTACACGTCTTTTTTGTTTGTTAATTAAAGCTTTAATTTTTTTAGGAACTGGCAATGTTGTCACTGGAGAAACTAAAAGCATTTTTAGTGCAGCTCGATCGGTATGTTTGTTTTTCACTGCAGTCTATTTGAATGTATTATTTTTAGTCGCAATAACAACAATTACCTACTTACGTACATAAAAAAACTTGGACGTATGTTCTTAATTCTAACTCCTATTCCTCCACAATGACCTACCTCGTACATATTAAATTTGGAGAAATATTGAGTGTAGGTATAAAAGAGGCTACTATGTATGTAAGTATGGAACTGGGGACAATAAGGGCGTTCATCCCACTTGCTGGATCAGCTTAAGCATAAGCCATTTCCAGAACCTCAAACCAGCAGTAGGTACCTACAGCGTACAATAGACGAATTTCTTAATCATACATTCCACCGCACATTTAAGTTCACTTGGAACGATACAACTGCAGTCGTTGACAACATTTGATTTCAGCAAATGTTTGCTTGTTATCAAGCCATCCAAATTTGTTTATAGTCCGAGTTTTATTTCATTTTTAGAACTGGTAACAGCACCTTGCCGGACACCTATTAACTCATTTTATGGCCTCTTATATATTATATATTTCTCATAGTGGAGGAAATTTACAAGTGTCTCCTTGCTATAAAAATGGAATATGAAAAACGCTTTCCGAAGTGAGGAATCGTGTTGATGCTGCAGCACGGCTATCAAAGCTGATATGCTCTTATGTTTTCTCTCGCCCATTACAGTGGCAGCACATTTCTCTCCTGGTTGTGACGGTGCCTTTGTGACAGAAGTGCTGTTACCTACTAGCTTTTGGCTTATTATTTTCAATAACAAGCCTTTGGAACCGACCATGAAAAACATTAACCCCCCCCCCCCCCCACATCCTCAAAATTTCATGGTTTACATTTCAAGGGACGTAGAATACGAATGTCGAATAAAAATATTTCCGTCCGTCCGCCGTACACCGTCCGCGGCTTTTTCCTTAGTTCCCATGAACCAAAATTCACGAAATTTGGTATAGGAGTCCCGTATGGGCTCTAGTTGTTCCTCGAAGCTCGGCGTTACTGTCACTCAACTCCAAGGGGTGAAAAATAGGGGTTGAAATATCCAGAGTATCCCTATTTCGGAAAATCATATTTTGAGGTGTGTGTTTTCTCGCATTTTCAAATAGTTCGATTTTTTTTAAATTTTGAGACCATCTGGAGCATTCTACGATGTCGCCATAAAATTTGCTATAAAATTTGCACTAAAGAGCAGGGTGTATGCAGGCATCAAGCTGTGTTGAGAGCGCACATCATTTGTCTCTCGGCCAGGTGGCCACAACAGCGGAGTGGTCTAGGCGTCGGGCTCTTACAATCAAAATCAGAGGTTCGAATCCCGTTTCCGGGTCCGAATAGTTTTCACTTCACATCAACAATTTCCCTTCAGAATTACATTTGTGTTTCTTTTTGCCATTTTAGCTGCTGCTTGAACATTCAACACATGATATTAATTTGTAGTGGCGAATAGGTACTAAACTACGGAGGGACTGTGGTCTATACAGAAGGGTGTTCTATACAGAGTGCTGTGATCTGTAACAGAAGGGTGTTCTATACAGAGTGCTGTGATCTGTAACAGAAGGGTGTTCTATACAGAGTGCTGTGATCTGTAACAGAAGGGTGTTCTATACAGAGTGCTGTGATCTGTAACAGAAGGGTGTTCTATACAGAGAGCTGTGATCTGTAACAGAAGGGTGCTCTATGCAAAATAATAAACCGTTGTGTAGGGATTTGCAGCGTTTTATACGAGGCGACCGGCAACCTCATTGCCCTCAATTCCCTCATGTCCAGGCACTCGTAGCAAAATAAGTTTATGGCAATTCCAGGTCAACTTGGTTGTTAAGGAGAAGGGATCGCTTGGCTATCGGAAAGGATATATAATACGATTTTGCTTGTTTTTAAGGCAATGGCATTTGATTCTCGCCCGAGAGATCCGAAGGAACAAGATTCTCATCTACGTACTTACTCTAACGGTCATCTATTTTCCAAATTATGTACAACTTATGCCGCAGTACGTGCAATTTAATATGCACATTTTTGTTGTTTCAGTGGTGGCATGTTGACAAGTACTCACCGCTGAAACTATTTGATGAAAACAAATCGCTCTGCGGTTTCAACCTGAGACATTTGATGTACCGTCAAGATAGCGCGCCATATGTGTCGGAAATATTTGATAAGGTCATCAAACTGTGGGAAAAAGGAGTCGTTAAACCAGTGATTGACTCGATATGGGCGTATGAAGATGTGAGTATTATCATTATTGTTATTTTTTTTCACTAGCTCTCAATAAAATATGACAGCTTCCGTGGCTCCAAAGGTCAATTCCAAAACAGGGCATAGCAGTTTAAAAAAAATTGGGCATGATTTGCCTAACTTACGTGCATAACCACTAATAACATTACATGGCAAGTAATCCTTCATACGATTAAAAATTGGAAAACAGGTGGCTGAAGCAATGCAAAAGATGCACGACAGGAAAAATATTGGTAAAATCTTGATGGATCCAAATGAAGCGCCGAAGCCAAAGCCGTCGACACCTGTCAAAGGGAAAAAGAGTGACTCCGAAGAAAAAAAGGATAGTGAAATCCCGGATGATTCAGGTTTGTAGCTCAGCGATCTTATAAAATTTAAATAAAAAAAATATTTAAGAAAAAATGCGTTGCCGTAGAGGGGCGTCTAGCCGCCAGTGGTGTTCATGACGGTACGTTTATTGTCGAATGAAATCTGGAGGACACCCCCAGACCCCCGGATTATAACAGTTTAGATCAAGGATCAAAGCAAGGAAACATGGAACATGATAACAGAGGATATGGAGATATGTAGAAAAACGTCTGCCAATTCGAGTAGGCACTAATAGAACCCCCCCCCCTCCCCCCACTCCCCCCACTCCCCCCCCACCACCCCTCACTTGAATCACATGAACGTATAGACTAGTTGGGTAGGTTCGTTATGATACGGGACCATCTGCGATCCAACCCGCGTGTACCCTCAAAATTTCATCTCTCTACGACTATTTTTCGCGTAGTTAGAAGCGTTATAAGGAAACGGTCAACATTTCATGTTAGCGCATGCGGAGAGGGGAATTACAGTAAGATTCCAATGAAGTTCATACGGAACCATCGATGTATTATACTGATCGACCCTCCAAATGTGAACTCATTTCAACGATAATTAAGGTAATTATGGGCAATGCAAGTATTTCACGTTTGCGCATGCGCAGACAACGATTTCATGCTTTTGAAACGGGACCATCTGCGATCCAACCCGCGTATACCCTCAGAATTTCAGCTCTCTACTACTATTTATCGCGTAGTTAGAAACGTTACAAGGAAATGGTCAACGTTTCATGTTCGCGCATGCGTAGATCAAAGTTAAATTACCATTCCAATGAAATTCATTTGGAACTACCAAAGTATTATTCCTGACCGACCCTCCAAGTTTGAATTGATTTCAGCGATATTTAGGGTAGTTATGGGTGTTCCAATTATTTCACGTTTGCGCATGCGCAGACGAAAGTTACGATAATTTTTCAATGATTTTGGTATGGGGCCATCTGTGACTCAACCCGCACCTACCCTCGAAATTTCAGCACACTTCGACCATTATTTCGGGTAGTTATGGGTGTTGCAAGGAATTACCACAGACAAACAGACACGGAACCAAATATATGTTCCTTGATGTCTGAAACGGAAAATTGTATTGAAAATTTTCATTTTGGAGGACATGAACTTTTTTTTACTCAATCACGAATCGAAGGCTTCCCTGCCTTCGGTAGTGAGGAAGCAAAAAACTTCGAGGGATTTCCAAGCCTCGGACCAGCGAACTAACGCAATGTCATGTAATACACGTCCTCAGCTGCTTTTGGTGTTTTTCGGGTAGGTAAAACCCCCTCGGCAGTTTTCGGCGGAGTGAGGTCTGGCTCTCCTCGGAGTTGGGTGCAGGAGTGGAGTAGAGGGAGAACTGTGCGGGTGACGCGGAGGGAAGCCGAGTTCACCTGGACTGGACACGGACATTTTCCAGCCTGGTTTACTCCCGTAAAAACATGTTCCATGTTAAAATAAGTAGGCAACTCAAATTGTTTCTAGACGATAAACAATCACTGTCCGTTGCAGGTGGGTAATTTTGGATTGGAAATTCTCGAAATATGGGCGATAAACCATTGTCCTACTTCAGATCGAGAATTTTTAATCCTAAACATATTTTTCCTTTTTTCAGAGGCTAAAGAAAAAGCTCCGGCATCATAAAGCGGAGAATCGGCCCAATGTCTTCGGCGAGGAATCTTTCATATGAAGGATCTTCTTTACTCAAGCATTGAAACTGTTCAGTTATAATTGATCTTATATTTATTGTAAATCGTATAAAGAATCATAGTATAATTATAATTTATATACGATTAGAGAATTAATACCTAACTGTTTGAAACTTATATCGATAACACACATAGTAGGTATGTATATTGTGTTACTCATCAACTTTTTGGTTATGTAACCATAGCCGAGTATCGATGTTGTGGTTTATGATGAAGCAATTTCTTGGTAAAATTGTACGTTCAATTATAGAAATCTTTGTGTCTACACAATAAATCAGTAACCACTAAAGTTCCAATACCGTGCAAAAAAAGTTATCATTTATCAGAAGCTTGATCTAGGAATAACGAACCACCAACAACTGCTCGTAAGCATTTCGTTCAAGCCAGATCAATATTGACATGTACACCGTTCACTATAATTGTTAGGGGCGTTGAATTCAACCATTTTTTTTATTTTTATAAATATGACTTTAGCCTAGTGGAAATTGTCTTTAGTTTACAATTATGTAACAGCATAAATTAAATACATAAAGCAAATATCCAACCCTTATGTTCCTGTGGTGGTTATCAACAACAACTTCCTACTAATTGAGAGATATCCCGTTCAGTTGTTTGGGACTTTTTGATTATATAATAATTATCTACGTAGTTTATGTGATTCTTTGACAGCACCAACAATTCGGACGAGAAAAGTTCGAAAGTGAGGAGTGGAACAAATTTAGCTGCTACCCTGACAGCAATAGCACGCCATTTGATTGGTGAAGGTTAAAAGGTAAATGAGGAATGCCAACTTGAAAAAGAGCACAAGGAAATGAAAACAACAGGCCAGGGTCGACTTCCTCACTCGCGATACATCGTGGAAACCCATTAGAAAAAATAAATAAATAATAATAATAATAATAATAATAATACAAAATAAAACAGAGTTATTAAAACGTTCACTATTTCCACTAAAAACAAAACGCTGCAAAGTACTTGTAACATGGGTTTATTATTCTACTGGACTTACTTACAGGAATGTTGGCTGTTCATATATTGTTTCTTTCATGTGCAGTAATTGAAATAGCCATTGTTGATGGTTTCCACCAATATTGGCCCCCAAAAACTCGAATTAGGCTCCTATTTTTGACAAATCATCTTTGATTGTTGATAGTACCATTTAACTGTCTTGATTCACCTGTTGATACTACTTTTAGTGTTATCATACAAACGTATGGTGATTTCGAAGTTTTCCAGGTTTTTGACTATTAAAAAATCAATTTTGGGATAACCTTCGTTAGAACCTCAATTTTCCACTCTTTGGTCAAAATCGACATCATATTCGGTCTCCTCGCCCTATAAAACGTGGAAAACGATACCTCACAAGCTCATGCTACTAAAACACCAAAAACCCCCGTTTTACACCTATTTTTCCCCCATAACACCCCTGGGTATATTCGATCGGGTTGCAAAGTTTCGGGACACAGCTAGGGCCCGAATGGAGCCTGTGTGTGAAAGAAAGACATTTTGACCAAAAATGAAGTAGATATGGATGATACGGCGGACGGACATTGCATTTTATAACACCCCCTCAACATTTTTTCTTTTAAGTTTCAGCCGTACGCCGTACCATCCATATCTACTTTATTTCTGGTCTAATTGGCAGTCGTTCCAGGGGGTGGGGCAGGTTGTCCCATAAAGCAAAACACATCACAAGTTTATTTTTTCATAGGGGAAATCGCAACAATACTGTCGTATCATTTTATTAGCTTCTATTTTCGTTAAAAACCATCAACGTCAAACCTAAGAATGATCCAACATCAAACAAATCCTGTAATGAATACCAAACATAACAACCCAGTCTTGAATGGTCTTGAGCATTACAACTTTTTTTTTCTTTCAAAACAGAGCCTTTAGTGGCTGATCGATGTATCTAACACATAGATATCTCACTATCGAATCACAGTTACAAATTTGATTAACAACACATGGGGTACCTAATACTTGAATGTTGGTATCCAAACAACTAGCTCAAAGAAACTTCGCATAAGAAATGAATACCACGCAAAACAAATTATCTTCCGACAGTTTTGGACCCGCTGAAATCGCGGTTGCCATAGTGTCATAGAAGTGGTGGGGGAATAGTTTCGACAGGCTCTATTCCTAATAAATACCCCCTGCAAAGAACTAATACATTTTATTAATGTCGTTGAAAAACGTATTTCAGATCGCACAGGTGAGATATCACAAAAATCGACGAAATTGTTTTTCAACTATTTCTGATATCTTTAAAAAGGGGTACATATTTGCAAGTTGAAAACTGCAGGTAAAAAATTAACAATTCACAATTTCACAAAATATTGTTAGGCAACAAGGTATAACGCTGAAATTTACCTTCTGTTTACAAAAGATCCAAAATCATAAAGTCAAATATTTTAATAAAATTTCTTAATCTTTGGCGTCGATCTTCTTTTTTATTAAGGTAGGTTATTTTCCGTTCAGTTTCGTTGCCTGTTTGGTGGTTGATTATTCAAAACCTTCATCTCTGGAGCCTGTCAGGTGTCAGTGTATAGAAATGAAAGCTAGGTACGTACCTATTCTGCAGTATCCTAAAATACGGGACAAACTGCGTCCCGGGGAACGGATCGCCGGGACAGGGGACAAATGGGCAAAATACGGGACTGTCCCAGAAAATCCGTGACGTCTGGCAACCCTGGTTGTAATAGGTAGCTGAATTTTCCTCGAAAACCCGCTGAAACACCGATCATGCAACAAAAATCCCCTAGAAAGCCCTAGAATAAGTAGGCCCTGGAATTCACACATCCCCATCTTCATCGGAAAAACAAACGACGCGAGAACTGCCACCGTCACACTCCTCCCCACATGACATACTTCTGGGTAGCAGAAGTATGAGAGGAAAAAGGGGGGTTGAAAAGTAGTAGTAGTAGTTCTGGTTCAGGGAAGGACATAACCTCCATCGGAATGGTACTACAGTCGCGTCGTCGTTTAACGTCGGGGGGTGGGGAAGCCAGTAGATGAATGTATTCCAAAAGGGACAGGATGTTTGTAAAGGAATCCTTCTGGAAGCCTTTGGATATTCAATCCTCGACTATTCAGAGCTATGCATCGTGCAACAGTGATTCAATTGTTGAAAACATAATCAAATTATTGAGAGAGAAAAAAAATCTAATTGGGGCAACTCGTCCCATTTTGAGGTATAGGGACAACCTGCGCCAAAGACCTGCGGACTTGTTGCACCATTTCGCCATCATGAAATCTTCGATTATTCTGGGTCAGCTATCATGATTTACTTGAAAGCTAGAAAGACTCTGTTGCACGTAATATGCATCCCAATCCATAAATCCAAGGCCGTTGAGAGATTTTCACTTATCGTAATGGGTGGGACGGTTCTGTTCTAATGGGCTCAAACGGTCACTGTGTACCCACTCTCCCGGAATGTTGAGTACTGATTCCCACATGAACTGTGTATCAACAGCGAGCCCCCCAGGACAAAACTAGACGGTATCCTCATCACCTGACCGTCACTTGGAGCGCTATATTCGTCCATCGCATGTTACCTTTCTGTTTTCTTGTTCTGTTTACTGTATGGTCTGTATTATATAAAAGAAAAAAACGCTGCAAAGTCCTTGTCACATGGGTTTATTATTCTATTGGACATACCTACAGAAATGCTGGCTGTTTATTCATTGTTTCTTTCATGTAAAATAATTTAAATAGCTATTTCTGGTGGTTTCCACCAGTTTTGGCCCCCAAAACTTGAATCAGGTACGCTCCTTTTTTTCTTCTCTTCAAATTATCGTTTACATTAATAGTACCATTTAATCGTCTTGATTCACGTGTTGACACTTATTCCAGTGTTATTATACAAATTGATGGTGATTTCAGACGATTTCGCAGGTTTTTTACTCATAAAAAATCAATTTTGGGAGCTGAACATCTGGAACAACCTCAATTTTCCACTCCTTGGTCAAAATCGACTTCATATTCGGTCTTCTCGTCCCCAAAAACATGGAAAATGATACCTCAAAAGCTCATTTTACTAATATGTAACTAAAACACAAAAAGTACCCCTATTTTTGTGAACATTTTCACTCACAACACCCCTGGGAATATTCCGATCGGGCTGAAAAGTTTCGGGACACAACTAGGGCCCAAATGGAGCATGTGTGCGAAAGAACGAATTTTTTAGACCGAAAATGAAGCCAGTACACGTGATACGGCGTACGGCGGACGGCGTACGGCGGACGGACATTGCATTTTGGTTTATTATTCTGTGAATAATACACCTATGTATTCGCTCGGCAAAAAATTTTTGTAACACCCCCTCAAAATTTATTCTTTTTCGTTTCAAGGTACGTAGATTCCAAAAATGCAATGTCCGTCCGCCGTACGCCGTCCGCCGTATCACGTGTACAGGCTTCATTTTCGGTCTAAAAAATTCGTTCTTTCGCACACAAGCTCCATATGGGCCCTAGTTGTGTCCCGAATCTTTTCAGCCCGATCGGAATATACCCAGGGGTGTTATGAGTGAAAATGTGTGTAACAATAGGTACTTTTTGCGTTTTAGCAACATGTTGGTAAGGTGAGCTACTGAGATATCTTTTTCCATGTTTTTGGGAACGAGAAGACCGAATATGAAGTCGATTTTGACCAAGGAGTGGAAAATTGAGGTTGTACCAGATGTTCAGCTCCCAAAATTGATTTTTTATGAGTCAAAAACCTGGGAAATCGTCTGAAATCACCATCAGTTTGGATAATAGCACTGGAAAAAGTGTCAACACGTGGATCAAGAGGATTAAATGGCACTATCAATTTATTATCAAAGATAGTTAAAAAAAAAGAAATAAATAAAAAAAAAAGAAAAGGAGCGTAGGTACCTAATTTGTGTTTTAGGGGCCAAAATTAATGGAAACCATTAGAAATAGCTATTTCGATTATTACGCATGAAAGAAACAATAAATGAACAGCCAACATTTCTGTAGGTATGTCCAGGAGAATAATAAACCCATGTGACAAGGACTTTGCAGCGTTTTGGTTTATTATTCTCTGAATAATACACCTATGTAATCGCTCAGCAAAAAATTTTTATAACCCCCCCTCAAACTTTTTTCTTTTCCGTTTCAAGGTGCGTAGATTCAAAAAATGCAATGTCCGTCCGCCGTCCGCCGTATCACGTGTACAGGCTTCATTTTCGGTCTAAAAAAGTCGTTCTTTCGCACACATGCTCTATTTGGGCCCTAGTTGTGTCCCGAAACTTTTCACCCCGATCGGAATATACCCAGGGGTGTTGTGAGTGAAAATGTGTGTAAAAATAGGTACTTTTTGCGTTTTAGCAACATGTTGGTAACATGAGCTTTTGAGGTATCGTTTTCCATGTTTTTGGGGACGAGAAGATCGAATATGAGGTCGATTTTGGCCAAGGAGTGGAAAATTGAGGTTGTACCAGATGTTCAGCTCCCAAAATTGATTTTTTATGAGGCAAAAACCTGCGAAATCGTCTGAAATCACCATCAATTTGTATAGTAGCACTAGGAAAAGTTTCAACACGTAGATCAAGACGATTAAGTGGCACTACCAATGATCATGGATAATTTGAAAAAAAAAAAAGATCGTACCTACCTAATTTGTGTTTTGGGGGCCAAAATTGGTGGAAACCATCAGAAATAGCTATTTCAATTATTTCACATGAAACAAACAATAAATGTAGGTACAGCCAACATTTCTGTAGAATAATAAACCCCATGTGACAAGGACTTTGCAGCGTTTTTGGAATCTAAACACCTTGAAACGGAAAAGAAAAAATTTTGAGGGGGTGTTACAAAAATTTTTTGCTGAGCGAATACATAGGTGTATTATTCACAGAATAATAAACCAAAACGCTGCAAAGCCCTTGTCACATGGGTTTATTGTTCTACTGGACATACGTACAGAAATGTTGGCTGTTTATTTATTGTTTCTTTCATATAAAATAATTGAAATAGCTATTTCTGGTGGTTTCCACCAATTTTGGCCCCCAAGACACGAATAAGGTACGCTCCTTTTTTTTTTTTAAATAAATTATTTCTGATCATTGATAGTGCCATTTAATCCCCTTGATCCACCTGTTGACACTTTTTCCAGTGTTATTCTACAAATTGATGGTGATTTCAGACGATTTCGCAGGTTTTTGACTCATAAAAAATCAATTTCGGGAGCTGAACATCTGGTAGAACCTCAATTTTCTACTCTTTAGTCAAAACCGACTTCATATTCGGTCATCTCGTCCCCAAAAACATGAAAAACGATACCTTAAAAGCTCATGTTACCTACATGTTGTTAAAACGCAAAAAGTACCTATTTTTACACATATTTTTCACTCATAACACCCCTGGGTATATTCCGATCGGGCTGAAAAGTTTCGGGACACAACTAGGGACCAAATGGAGCATGTGTGCGAAAGAACGAATTTTTTAGACCGAAAATGAAGCCTGTACACGTGATACGGCGTACGGCGGAAGGCGGACGGACATAGCATTTTTGGAATATACGCACCTTGAAACGGAAAAGAAAAACTTTTGAGGGGGTGTTATAAAAATCTTTTGCTGAGCGAATACATAGGTGTATTATTCACAGAATAATAAACCAAAAGGCGCTCGTTTCAGTCAAACGAATGCTTGCAGTCAGCGCTCCAAGTGACGGATACCGTCTAGTAGGACAAACTGCCGCGGTCTCCCCACGTTACAGCACAACAAATCAATCAATATTAGTACTGTATCGAAATAAGAAAAATTCGACACCTACTCCACTCATATCTGTAGGCAGGCATCGCTCGTCACTATGCAAATGCATACGTATCCCTACTTACAGTTATCTGGTACTAGCAGGACTCGTTCAGTCTGTACATTGATATTATTTTACCACTTCTGTTTGCCGTATGAAACGGGCCCATTTACTTGCCACTAGACATGGTCTTGTTTGTTTAAAGTGGTAATCACGAACCAAATTAGTTTATTCTTATAACGGCCTACATGATATGCTTGCGGTTTGGGTTGGGCTTAACAATTATGTATTGTAACACAGATCACATAGTTATATTCAATGTTCCTATCCGAATAAATAAATGAATAAATACAACAAACGAGTAATTAACATACATTCTGTAGTATCTCCATGTGATCATACGAAATTCTTGAAAGGTAAATATTTTTTACAACTCAACAAACAGTGTTCCTCAAGTAGGAAATGGTATTTGACATTTACAACAGTGGATTTAGACCTGTGGTGTTCCAAACGTCTCAACTCCCTTTCTTTTGGTTTATTATTCTGTGAATAATACACCTATGTATTCGCTCAGCAAAAAATTTTTATAACACCCCCTCAAAATTTTTTCTTTTCCGTTTCAAGGTGCGTAGATTCCAAAAATGCAATGTCCGTCCGCCGTACGCCGTCCGCCGTATCACGTGTACAGGCTTCATTTTCGGTCTAAAAAATTCGTTCTTTCGCACACATGCTCCATTTGGGCCCTAGTTGTGTCCCGAAACTTTTCAGCCCGATCGGAATATACCCAGGGGAGTTATGAGTGAAAATGTGTATAAAAATAGGTACTTTTTGTGTTTTAGTAACATGTTAGTAAAATGAGCTTTTGAGGTATCGTTTTTCATGTTTATGGGGACGAGAAGACCGAATATGAAGTCGATTTTGACCGAAGAGTGGAAAATTGAGGTTGTATCAGAAGTTCAGCTCCCAAAATTGATTTTTTATAAGTCAAAAACCTGCGAAATCGTCTGAAATCACCATCAATTTGTAGAATAACACTAGAAAAAGTATCAACAGGTGGATCGAGACGATTAAATGGTACTATCAATGATCAAAGATAATTTGAAAAAAAGAAAAAAAAAGGAGCGTACCTTACTCGTGTTTTCGGGGCCAAAATTGGTGGAAACCACCAGAAATAGCTATTTAAATTATTTTATATGAAAGAAACAATAAATAAACAGCCAACGTTTCTGTAGAATCCAATAGAATAATAAACCCATGTGACAAGGACTTTGCAGCGTTTTTTCAAAAGAGGAGTGAGGGTGAAGTAAGATACATTAAATAAAAAACAATTGCTTATTTCTTGCTCTAACTTTCTTCCTCAGAATGATTATGAAGGGAGTTTTCTTCCCTTGATAAGCGTACGTTTACATCTTCTTACTTAGCACCTCAGGTTAGTTAGGGTATCTGTTCGGTCTCATCAAGAATACAGGTCATATTAATTAGCATTAGACGTTCTTTCGTTTTAAAAGTACTAACTAATGATGTCCCTACATTTTGTTTGAACATCATTTATGTAATAAAAACAAACTGTAGAATGGTTACATAAGATAGTAGAGCGCACCAGTGGAAAAATATAAAATAAAGTCGATTATCAACTGCAGAGTTGTTGTTGTTGCATCGTCAATAATATGTTGGATTGGGGTGATGGGGTGGTAGATTTTTCCATCGGACTCCTGATAAACATTATTTTATTTGTCCCTACCACATGCATTTAATAGGTAGTGTCAGATAAATTATAATTTT
The DNA here is from genome assembly GCA_954871275.1 of Leptopterna dolabrata. Lineage (NCBI taxonomy): Eukaryota > Metazoa > Arthropoda > Insecta > Hemiptera > Miridae > Leptopterna > Leptopterna dolabrata. Next base: position 114,167,578 of record OX940974.1, on the reverse strand, counting down.
GGTTGTACAATGAATTAACGTGTTGTAATAAGTAGTGAAGGTCCTGATTAGTCGTCGTTAATCCATCTATTGGTTGTATAACATGACTACATACATACATATAGTCCAACCAAATAATTTCAATATAAGAGTTACTTTCAAACTCCCACGTTTCGTTTGCCAATAATTTTTGTTTATTTCAGCAAATTTTCTGAGAAAATGAAGCTATTGCAATGGGTCCAGAATTATCAGAACGTGAATTTTTGAAATTTTTTATAGGCAAATCCGTTTCATATCATCCTGAGTTCATCCCTAGATTTTAACAAAAATGTACATATATATCTTTTTTTAAATTTATTTATTTATATGCCACTTCAGACAATATCTGACCTTGAGTATATGATAGAAATTCCAAATTTTGCCAAAATGTTCGTATTGTCGGACAAAAGAACGAGTTCGAAGATGAGCAATTTTCAAAAAATTTTATGGGGTCAAAATTGAGTTTTCAGGTGTCAAAAATCGGTAAAACTGCTAAAATCGGTAAAAATTGACGTAGAATCACTGGAAGTGGTATGGAAGGGCGAGAGAAGACACAAAAATACCATTTCAATTGTTTTTCGTACAGAATATGGGTCAAAAATTAGTATTAAGGGCTAAAAACAATAATAATTCACCTGACGTTGTGTGGAATGGTGATTCACGACAGAAAGAAGGACTATTTCGATGATGAAAATATTTTTTCTCAACGAAAACTTTATAGGGGTCAAAAGTCGGTAAAAATGACTAAAATCACGAAAAAATGATATAATTTGACGAGAAGTGGTATGGTTTCACGCTATATCATCATTTTACACAATAGCACGAAATATTTCTTTGAAAATTCGCTCCTATAGCCATGCTGCGTGACTGAACCTTTTTTTTTTTTTGAAGTTCGCTGGAACTAGCAGAACTGTTCGATCTGTACAATGATGTGAGAAAAATCACACCCCAATTCCCTGTAAAAATTTGGCGTAGTTGGACGAGTTATTAACAAGTTGAAGGTTTCAAAATAATATATGAATTTAGCTCATACGTTTATATATAGTTACTCTTACATGAGTAGGTACAAGGCCTTCCTACATTCGGTTGTATGGACGCAAAATGGCACTACTGACACACGATTCTACATAAATGAGCTATTTTGGCAAACTTGGAGTCATTTATATTCAATCTTGCGTCAGTAGTGTTCATTTGCGATTTGGCTTCCAAGTCTTCTAAGGTAGCGAGAAGCCTTGTGATCACTTTTGGGAGGAAAAACATTTTTATACTCCAAAATCGCGTTTTGCCTTCCAGACCTTCCTGTACAAATGAAGTTCCGGGTCTGTCGGTCCTGTGTGTCAACGCTTCCTCGTAACGCGCAACACTACACAAATACAAAAGAATGATCGTAGTGAACGAAGTCGGAGCATTTGGCCATATCGCGAAAAAGAAGTATTACCTATTTTTCTGTTTTGATCACTATTTGTCTGTAAGTCACACGACGGTTCATACTTTCAGATCAAATCCTGACCCCCGTGAGATACCCGCAGAGCAGCCGGGCGTGAAGCCCCAGCCTAAAATGGTTTCTAACTTTACTTACTTTACTTTTTACTAATCACCGAAGTAAGGTTTCTTCCTGATTCAATCATGATAATCAAATTCGATTAATCGATTAGTCCTCCTAATCAACTAAAACTTTGAATTGGCTCTGCTGTGGGGAGTGTAGTTTGTTAGGCAAATTAACTTGGAACAGCGTTGATCGGTTTTCTCTCGTAATGTATCGTTAGGCCAGAGATAAAGCGTGCAGATCATCAGGTTGTCCGCTGAATGAAAATCAATATCCGTGAAGGGACGGCGTCACACGCCAACCATGGCAACCTCATATTATTTAGAAGCCGAGAGCAGTCTGTGATAGGATGTCGAACAGGGTCCCAGCGGTATGAGCGGAACCTCGTCGGATGAAACGTTTCCTAGTACCGATGGTACGGAGGAGTACGAGGATGATTTCGAGTCCCTCTCATCGGCGTCCAGTTCCAGCGAACTCACGGAAATATCGACGACGTCTTTATCCAGCAACACGTTCCATTTGAAATTCAATTGCAGAGGATTCCCACTGATTTGCGTTGAGGACGGCGCTGCATCGGATGACAGGAAGAATTCTTCCTCATATCGGCAAATGACATTCAGTGCGGGGGCGAGGGATCAAAATCGCCAACACGTTTGCGGAAGGAAAAACAGGGTGAATATGAGTTTTTCCAATGAGGAAACTCGCAAAATCGTTCGAGAGAATCACATCCTCCTAATGAAGATAATGGCACAGTCGAAATCGAAAAAATCCGATGGAGATCAACGAACGAGGGCAATGTCGAGTGCTTATGTAAACAGAATGAGGCAACAACAGATAATAAATCAAGAAAACCACGTAAGTAGTTTTAGGTGTGCAAATTACCCTTTACATGTGAACACCCTTTACATGTGTTACATGTGACGATCATGTTTTGGTATGTGCCACACCTTGGCAGGCGTTTTGGTTTATTATTCTGTGAATAATACACCTATGTATTCGCTCAGCAAAAAATTTTTATAACACCCCCTCAAACTTTTTTCTTTTCCGTTTCAAGGTGCATAGATTCCAAAAATGCAATGTCCGTCCGCCGTACGCCGTCCGCCGTATCACGTGTACAGGCTTCATTTTCGGTCTAAAAAAGTCGTTCTTTCGCACACATGCTCCATTTGGGCCCTAGTTGTGTCCCGAAACTTTTCAGCCCGATCGGAATATACCCAGGGGTGTTATGTGTGTAAAAATAGGTACTTTTTACGTTTTAGCAACATATTGGTAACATGAGCTTCTGAGATATCGTTTTCTATGTTTTTGGGGACGAGAAGACCGAATATGAAGTCGATTTTGACCAAAGAGAGGAAAATTGAGGTTGTATCAGATGTTCAGCTCCCAAAATTGATTTTTTATGAGTGAAAAACCTGGAAATCGTCTGAAATCACCATCAGTTTGTATAATAACCCTGGGAAAAGTGTCAAGACGTGGTTCAGGACGATTAAATGGCACTACCAATGATCAAAGATAGTTAAAAAAAAAAAAAGAGCGTACCTAATTTGTGTTTTGGGGGCCAAAATTAATGGAAACCATCAGAAATAGCTATTTCGATTATTACGCATGAAAGAAACAATAAATGAACAGCCAACCTTTCTGTAGGTATGTCCAGGAGAATAATAAACCCATGTGACAAGGACTTTGCAGCGTTTTTTGTTTTGAGTAAATGTGGAAATCGCGAACTTTTAACGAATTTTCAAAGAAAATGAAGTTATTGCAATGGGTCCAAAATTTTCAGAACATGGATTTTTGAAATTTTGTGCAGGGCAAATCCGTTTCAGAGCATCCTGAATTCATCCTTAGATTATAACAAAACTTTATATATATATATTATTTTAAATTAATTTATTTGTGTCACTCCAGACGATATCTGACCTTAGGTACATGATAAAAATTCCAGTTTCGCTAAAATGTTCGTATTGCCAAACAAAAGGATGAGTTCAAAGATGAGCAATTTTCAGACATTCTACGGTGATCAAATCTGAGTTTTTAGGGTTCAACAATCGGTAAAAACTGTTAAAAAAATTGCTAACAATTAATATAAAATCACTGAAAGTGGTATGGAAGGGTGAGTAGAGAAACAAAAATACCATTCCAGCTGTTTTTCGTACAGAATAGGGGTGATCTTTCGATTATTTAGGGTAAAAAATTGGTATTAACGGCTAAAATCAATATTAATTCACCTGACGTTTGGTGGGACGGAAAAATATTTTTCTCATAAAAGACTTTATAGGGGTCAAAAGTCGGTAAAAATTACTAAAATCACGAGAAAATGTCTACCAAGTTGGTTTGGTAGACTCACTTATTGTAACCTGGACGTATGGAATAAGTTGGTAAAACTGTTGGTAAAATATCGATTTTTTCATTATCTTATTGTACAGCTACCACTGGTCCGACGGCAGTTAAATCCATAGGAAGCCGTCTAGGGGCCTACACGCACAATCCCTGGAAATTTCACTAAAGCTGGTCTGTTAGTTCTGGAGTTTTGCCTGTGACAATAACATTCGACACCTAACCTCCACCTACCCACCACATCTCAGCGCATTACGACAATTTCTGGGATAGTCATGGGCTCCACTAGGATTTAACGATTGAGCATGCGCAGACGAAAATTACTGCACAAGTTACTGTACTTTGTCAATGACTTTAATACTATCTGTCAATGACTATATGTGGCCCAGCCCCCACCTACCCTCCAAACCTCATCGCTTTACGAAGATTTCTAGGGTAATTGTGGGCTCCAGAATGATTTCTCGTTGGCGCATGTGCAGACAAAAGTTACAGCACTTTCTCAATGAACTTGATGTGAATCATTTGTGCTCTAACTCACGCCTACCCTCCAAATTTCAACTCATTTCGACAATTTTTTCGGGTAGTTATGGGCGTTACAAGGAATTGGCAAACATTTCGTGTGCGCATGCGCATCTGAATGTTACAGCCCGAATTTAATGAAATTAATGTGGAACCATCAGGAGTGGAAATTTCAATTTTGGAGGACATACATTTTTGTCGACTGTTGCACGAATACAGAGCTTCCCTACCTTCGGTAGTGAGGAAGAAAACGCTGCAAAGTCCTTGTCACATGGGTTTATTATTCTATTGGACATACCTACAGAAACGTTGGCTGTTTATTTATTGTTTCTTTCATATAAAATAATTTAAATAGCTATTTCTGGTGGTTTCCACCAATTTGGCCCCCAAAACACGAATTAGGTACGCTCCTTTTTTTTCTTCAAATTATCTTTGATCATTGATAGTAGGTACCATTTAATCGTCTTGATCCACCTCTTGATACTTTTTCTAGTGTTATTCTACAAATTGATGGTGATTTCAGACGATTTTCCAGGTTTTTGACTTATAAAAAATCAATTTTGGGAGCTGAACATCTGGTACAACCTCAATTTTCCACTCTTTGGTCAAAATCGACTTCATATTCGGTCTTCTCGTCCCCAAAAACATGAAAAACGATACCTCAAAAGCTCATTTTACCAACATGTTGCTAAAACGCAAAAAGTACCTATTTTTACACACATTTTCACTCATAACACCCCTGGGTATATTCCGATCGGGCTGAAAAGTTTCGGGACACAAATAGGGCCCAAATGGAGCATGTGTGCGAAAGAGCGAATTTTTTAGACCAAAAATGAAGCCTGTACACGTGATACGGCGGACGGCGGACGGCGTACGGCGGACGGACATTGCATTTTTTGAATCTACGCACCTTGAAACGGAAAAGAAAAAATTTTGAGGGGGTGTTATGAAAATTTTTTGCTGAGCGAATACATCGAATAATTTTACGAAAAGTAGTGTGGTTTCTCGCTAGATCATCTTTTTACACAATAGCACGAATATTTCTTTGAAAATTCGCTCTTATAGCCATGCTGAATGATTGGAACTTTTTCCTTAAAGTTCCAAACTCAAAGTTCTTTCAGCTTAATCTTGTGTGATTGATTGTAGATGAGTTACATACAATAGTTGCAAATGTCTGGCGCGAACTTCATGTCAACCTGTACCTTCATCTTATTGAAAAAATAAATAAATAAATAAAATTAAAAAAACCTTGGGTGGTTACTTTTCACACTGGCTAGTCCTTTTCGACAGAAACTGAGAATGAGGTCATTAGAACATGGATCCACGAACCAATAATAATTATTAACCCGCGTGACACAACTCTGTGAATATAAGAGCTGACTCTTAACAAGCTCAATCCATCCAGATTGCCCGTGCGTTTCACCTTGCACTCAATATCTGAAATAACGAAGTCATCCAGTAATTCGACTTAGCCCATGACATTGTTGATTTAGTGAGACCCTGCGCTACATACGTGAGCTCAGTGGTCGAGCCAGTGACGGGCTGGGGGAAGGGGGGCTAAAGTTCATTGGCCCGAAATATACACTGTATAAAATGAGCTTACCACGAAACACGAACATTTTATTCTAATGTATCTTGCGACGGTGGCAGTTCTCGAGTCGTTTGTTTTTCCGGTGAAGATGGGCTGTCGTTTGGCTGAAGCCTAATCGATATCCCTTCAGCTGGTGATGATATCGCTGGGCTAGGAGGACTCTCGAGGGGCCACCGTCACTCTGGCACATCGTGATTTGGCAGTATGAGCTGAGAACTGACCATAACCCATCCACCTTTTGAAGAACTACCAGAAGGATAAGCCCATCCAGTTTACAAATATTTTGTCCCTTTTATACGTCTACTGGTTTCCCCACCACCCGTCCTCCCTTTAGATCTCAGACTAATTAAAATATATTGAGCTCATTTGAAGGCGATCAATGCCGTGTCTTAATTTACAAGTCCATCCTAAAGATGGAGGTTGATCACCTAGAGGTTGCCCAGATGAGCGCAGTTCACTGGACAACAACTTCTGACAACATTCTTTCAACATTTCTGATAACATTTTTTCTCCACCGATACTCGTATGCAGGAGCTTTGTTCTCCACCAGTAAATGTTTTCACGGTAGTACCATTCCGATGGAGGTTACTCACCTTGGAGTTATTCAGATGTCCTTTCCTGAACCAGAACTTCATACTACTTTTCATTCCCCTTTTCCCTCTCATACTTGTGCTACCGAGAAGTATGTCATGTGGGGAGGAGTGTGACGGTGGCAGTTCTCGAGTAGTTTGTCTTTCCGGTGAAGATGAGGACGACTCTCGAGGGTCCACTGTCACAATCTTGACCTGTAATTGTCTTTATTACAAAGGTTGAATTTTTTAGAAAAATAACAGTGGATTTGACCTCATTTGGTATATCCGGGGGGGATTTGCATTCAAACTTAGGGTTATTTCAATCTTTAGTCCCTGCAGGCTTCACATGACTATTATAAGAGGTGAAGAGCTAGTCGCTGGTCTGGTAAGCACATGCACGCTTTTCAAAGCCTGTATTGGTGCCCCACTCGGACAGCCCGGCCCCTGAATAAATTAGTTTATTACATTAATAGAACAGCTCTCGTGTGTTTTTGTTTTGTAAGCTCAATATTTTTTGAGATGAATCATGTAATTTCTTTAACTGAACTAAAACACTAGACATCAAACAAAAATTAATTATAGCCGTCGTTTCATTTTTTTCTCACCCAAAATCCCATCAGGACTCACTACTATGGACAGTTACATTATTTTAGGTTTCAGCTCGGATTTCAGGTAGCTGAGCCCTGGGCACATAATTTTTAGCCCCCCGCCCCAGTTCGACTAAATACAAAGGTTTTTTTTTTAAGACACAGGCTTTTGGTTTATTATTCTGCGAATAATACACATGTATTCGCTCAGCAAAACATTTTTATAACGCCCCCTCAAATTTTTTCTTTTCCGTTTCAAGGTGCGTAGATTCCAAAAACGTTGCAAAGTCCTTGTCATATGGGTTTATTATTCTACTGGACATACCTACAGAAATGTTGGCTGTTCATTTATTGTCTCTTTCATGTGAAATAATCGAAATAGCTATTTCTGATGGTTTCCACCATTTTTGGCCTCTAAAGCACGAATTGGGTACGCTCCTTTTTTTTAAATTTATCTTTGATCATAGGTGGTGCCATTTAATCGTCTTGATCCACGTGTTGATACTACTTCCCTTGTTATTATGCACATTGATGGCGATTTCAGACGATTTCCCAGGTTTTTGACACATAAAAAATCAATTTTGGGAGCTGAACATTTGGTAGAACCTCGATTTTCCACTCTTTGGTCAAAATCGACTTCATATTCGGTCTTCTCGTCCCCAAAAACATGGAAAACGATACCTCAAAAGCTCATGTTACTAATATGTTACTAAAACACAAAAAGTAGGTACCTAGTTTTGTGCACATTTTCATTCATAAGATCCCTGGGTATATTCCGATCGGGCTGAAAAGTTTCGGGACACAACTAGGGCCCAAATTGAGCATGTGTGCGAAAGAACGACTTTTTTAGACCGACAATGAAGCCGGTACACGTGATACGGCGGACGGCGGACGGACATTGCATTTTTGGAATCTACGCACCTTGAAACGGAAAAGAAAAAACTTTGAGGGGGTGTTATAAAAATTTTTTGCTGAGCGAATACATAGGTGTATTATTCACAGAATAATAAACCAAAATGCAATGTCCGTCTGCCGTACGCCGTATCACGTGTACCGGCTTCATTTTCGGTCTAAAAATGTCGTTCTTTCGCACACATGCCCCATTTGGGCCCTAGTTGTGTCCCAAAACATTGCAGCCCGATCGGAATATACCCAGGGGTGTTATGAGTGAAAATGTGTATAAAAACGCTGCAAAGTCCTTGTCACATGGGTTTATTATTCTATTGGAGTTCTAGAGATTTTTGTTGGCTATTAAATGTATTGTTTCTTTCATGTGGAATGATTGAAATAGCTATTTCTGATGATTTCCACCAATTTTGGCCCCCAAAACATGAAATAGGTACGTTTTTTTTTAAAGATCATCTTTGATCATTGGTAGTGGCATTTAATGGTCTTGATTCACCTGTTTACACTTTTTCCAATGTTATTGTACAAATTGATGGTGATTTCAGACAGTTTTCCAGGTTTTTGACTCATAAAAAACCAATTTTGGGAGCTGAACCTTTGGTAAAACCTCAATTTCCGCGTCTTTGGTCAAAATCGACTTCATATTCGGTCTTCTCGTCCTCAAAAACATGGAAAAAGATACCTCAAAAGCTCATGTTACTAACATGTAGTTAAAACGCAAAAAGTACCTATTTTTATACACATTTTCACTCATAACACCCCTGGGTATATTCCGATCTGGCTGAAAAGTTTCGGGACACAACTAGGGCCCAAATGGAGCATGTGTGCGAAAGAACGACTTTTTTAGACCGAAAATGAAGCCTGTACATGTGATACGGCGTACGGTGTACGGCGTACGGCGTACGGCGGACGGCGGACGGACATTGCATTTTTGGAATCTACGCACCTTGAAACGGAAAAGAAAAAATTTTGAGGGGGTGTTATAAAAATTTTTTGCTGAGCGAATACATAGGTGTATTATTCACAGAATAATAAACCAAAAATAGGTCATTTTTGTGTTTTAGTAACATGTCAGTAACATGAGCTTTTGAGATATCGTTTTCCATGTTTTTGTGGACGAGAAGACCGAATATGAAGTCGATTTTGACCAAAGAGTGGAAAATTGAGTTCTACCAAATGTTCAGCTCCCAAAATTGATTTTTTATGAGTCAAAAACCTGGAAAATCGTCTGAAATCACCATCAATTTGTATAATAACACTGGAAAAAGTGTCAACACGTGGATCAAGACGATTACATGGTACAATCAATGATCAAAGATAATTTGAAAAAAAAAAAAAAGGAGCGAGTACCTAATTCAAGTTTTGGGGGACAAAATTTGTGGAAACCATCAGAAATAGCTATTTCAATTATTTTACATGAAAGAAGCAATAAATAAACAGCCAGCATTTCTGTAGGTATGTCCAATAGAATAATAAACCCATGTGACAAGGACATTGCAGCGTTTTTTATGAGTGAAAAACCTCGAAAATCGTCTGAAATCACCATCAGTTTGTATAATAACACTCACAGTTATTAGAGTAGACTCTAATAACCGTGATAACACTGGAAAAAGTGTCAACACGTGGATCAAGATGATTAAATGGCACTACCAATGATCAAAGATAATTTGAAAAAAAAAGCAAAAAAGCGTAGGTACCTAATTTGTGTTATAGGGGCCAAAATTAATGGAAACCATCAGAAATAGCTATTTCAATTATTTCACATGAAAGAAACAATAAATGAACAGCCAACATTTCTGTAGGTATGTCCAGTAGAATAATAAACCCGTGTGACAAGGACTTTTGGTTTATTATTCTGTGAATAATACACCTATGTATTCGCTCAGCAAAAAATTTTTATAACACCCCCTCAAAATTTTTTCTTTTCCGTTTCAAGGTGCGTAGATTCCAAAAATGCAATGTCCGTCCGCCGTACGCCGTCCGCCGTCCGCCGTATCACGTGTACAGGCTTCATTCTCGGTCTAAAAAATTCGTTCTTTCGCACACATGCTCCATTTGTGCCCTAGTTGTGTCCCGAAACTTTTCAGCCCGATCGGAATATACCCAGGGGAGTTATGAGTGAAAATGTGTATAAAAATAGGTACTTTTTGTGTTTTAGTAACATGTTAGGAAAATGAGCTTTTGAGGTATCGTTTTTAATGTTTTTGGGGACGAGGAGACCGAATATGAAGTCAATTTTGACCGAAGAGTGGAAAATTCAGGTTGCATCAGATGTTCAGATCCCAAAATTGATTTTTTATAATGTCAAAAACCTGGGAAATCGTCTGAAATCACCATCAATTTGTAGAATAACACTAGAAAAAGTATCAACAGGTGGATCGAGACGATTAAATGGTACTATCAATGATCAGAGATAATTTGAAAAAAAAGAAAAAAAAGGAGTGTACCTAATTTGTGTTTTAGGGGCCAAAATTGGTGGAAACCACCAGAAATAGCTATTTCAATTATTTTATATGAAAGAAACAACAAATAAACAGCCAACGTTTCTTTAGAATCCAATAGAATAATAAACCCATGTGACAAGGACTTTGCAGCTTTTTTGTAAAGTAACTGCCATTTCGGCTGGGGCTTTTCGTGTGACTGCCCTGCCAGCGTCGCGGACGTGATCAGCTGTCCTCCAATGAGGCCTCCTGACAGGAGCTGTCCTCCTGACCATTTCGCTCTTTACTTGGCTACTCATTGCCTCACCCTCTTGAGTGGAGAAGGGTTCGCCCAACAGCTGCACGGGTCATACTTGGACATGTCACAGCTGTCACCCATCCATGTAATAACCGCGTTATACCCTCGGTGATCTCGCAGGAACTGGTTTATTCCACCCCCAACGGCCTTATCAGACACAGGCTGTTTGTATTTTCTCTTATTTAATGAATGGTTGTTGCAGTTTTATATGGATGTTATAGCTACCGTTAATAAATTATTAAATAGTCACTATATATTATTAAACGAGTTAAAAAAATATATATTTCTAAAATATATGTTTTTAGGCCTAATATTTTTAAGCGCACTGCAATAGTAAGTACCTATCAACTAAAATTTTCTCCTTGACTCTGTCCATGACCTACTCTATGCAACAGAACATAAAAAATTCCAAACCATCTCGTTTGTTTTATGCAAAGGTTTTCAAAATCTAAGGCATAGAAGTCATTTATTTTTATTAATTTATTTAAACACTAAAACACCATCAAAAGTAAATAAGTTTTGTTGGTATGTATCAAAATATAAAACTGACAGGTAATATTACGCGTATATCTGTTGTGCTTTTGTAGGATTTGACATGTATTTTTGAAAATCAAATCGTTACCGTACGTTAAAAAACTTGTTTTTCCCGCCCTTAAAATTTTTGGTGTCCGTCAATTTTCGGCGCACCCCAAATTCTCCCGCCTCAGTTAGTCCGTTTGTAAATCGGGACCTGTGAACCACCCCTTTATGACAGTAGCCGTGCCGTACGAAAACACATTTACTGTGGAGAGTGTAACGATTTTATTAAAAATACTAAATGCGCTTTGATGATAGGTATCGATACTACGTACCAAAACATATATAAAAACCCCGGTTTAGGTTAGGATATTTTCAAGCATTTTCCAGTCACCTCCAAACTATACCTATATTACGCAGGCAATCTGGTGAAGAACTAAAACGATTACCAACAGTTTAATTTCTTGTGATGAATCAATCAAGAGAATATTTGAAGGTATTGCACAATGTGTTTGGGACCGACCTACCGAAGAAAACAATAGATAGTTCACATCTGTGTCATCTATACGCGCGCTACTTTCCAAACGATTTGAATTTGTTCCGCTGTAAAAGTAATTTGAATTCATACCATACCTCTGTCCATCCTTGAAATTCATCCAGTTGTATTGACCTACCCTTTTTTTTAAACTGGAGGCTGGCCTGGATGTAACTGGAACTGCCATGAGAGAATCTGCTTCTGGGATTCAGAAAGACGGATGGCAGTTCTCGAATTATGCACGTACGCTTAGTAAAATAACTAGCAAATTGGCGGATGAAAACTAAACTCCAAATACCACAAAATTTAGGGTGCGAATTTTTTGCTTACCAAATCAACCAACAGCAAAAACAGAGGGAGAATCTTGAGCTTTAGATTTGAGCTAAAAGAAATTTAAGGTTATCGAAAAGTGAAACAGTGATCTGAAAAGATTATTTGTGTAGACGATGATATTAATTTGATGTACGGCTCTAAAACCAATGTTTATATCGATTTTTAGATGCTTCTCCAGAAGATCCAGAATGCCAAGTCAAGGACGCACTTGCAGTAGTGTTAAAACTATCCGCTGGCGTTTTCTGCAAGTTCCTTGGGTTTGGGGACGATCAGAGAGAACGAACGTAAGTAAATTAGTGAAGAACTGAACGGATTTCTTTACAAATATAGCTGCTGTTGTGATGTGTATAGTATAATGGAGCACGAGCCCGAAATCCGATAGTGCCCGAAAAAGATCTGATTTTGTAAAGTATTACAGAAAGAACTAAACCCAACGTAGAAGAAAAAATGTAATATTCGGGCACTCATCACTTATCTACAGTGCCTCCCTATCCCACTTCGAGAAAAATGGAACACTCGAATTCCAGGAGCCGAAACGATTTAATGGCCTTCAGAATCAAAATTTTATTTCGCAATTAGTGTTTCATACACAAGGAACGGGGTCGGTTCGGTGTCGATCTGTCTGTATCAAAATAGTTGCAACGCCTTTTGTCTTATCAAAACAAAACCCTAGCTGTAATATCGATGGTTTGCGCGGGTTCGTCTTAGTAGTTATTATGAATTTAATAAGAAAAAACTCCCGTACACAATGCATGAAAATCCCGACACTCAGATTCTATTAAACCTATTTTGATGTTGTTTTCAGGGACCATGAATTTCAATACGATCGGAACGATAGCGGACCTGAATTGAATTTCATAGTGGTCGGACTGATGGCGCATGCGCAAAGATGACATCCTTCCAACTTCTCCAGATCGACCGATTCTGTGGAAATGTTCACGGTTTAGACACTCAGCCGTGGAATCCTATTTAAAAAGCCTCAAATTTCCGTGGGTACAGGAACCACTTCTGATTTCGCTCAAGTTTGATTCACTTCATGAAAATAGACAAACCTTGCTTTAGTCAATTATGTGAGCATTTCAGCTAGTTGTGTGTATTTATACTTATGATGCGGGGAAGCTGCACTGCCCCACTCACTCAGGAGACTTTTATCGGACGTTGTCGCGATTTTGATGTGGATCTAATACATAAAATACACCTGCACCATGGCATAAGAAGTCGTAGGTCATTTTCACTGAGCCAACTTCTACAATAGTTTGTTAATATCTCTATTCGCTCAGGGGTCGAAATGTTGACCTAAATTGACTGATGTTCAATTGCACTAAATGTTGCCAATACTTCGGGATTCAACGTACGAGACGTACGAGTACATGTACCTGTATTTAAAAAATAATCAAAAAGAATCAATTCATGTTATAAATAAGTACAGCACCTACTACTGGAAAATAAAGAGAACAACATTCCTGAATGGTGTATTTTCCCCACTTTCCACAGTAAGCGTTATATCTTATTCAATAATTGATATATACACCCAATCAAATTAATTTAATTAATTAATAGACGAGCTATAATTAATTATAAAATAGGTATTTACATTCATAATAGAATTCATATTATTTACATTGAATATTGGAATTCGAATATCAATTTGAAAAATCCAAACATCGATCAATTGGTGATTTGCTTTTTCAGAAACGTAATATTTATGTTTCCGATACTGTAGTTGTGATTTCGAGGCTTTTCTCAGAAAGTAATGTTTCCGATACTGTAGTTTTTTTGCCATCAACAGTTGCAGTTCAAATATTACCATATGATTTCTACCAAATTCTGACTGTGAAGTCCCCTGCGTATGTGTCACTGAGAAACGCCAGTGTACCTGCAGTGCCTACAACAGGACAAAAATTGTTACAATAAGCTGAAATTCGGGATGGTAAATTGGGTTGGGCCCCTGATGCTCACAGATCTATTCAATCAGTTCCCTATCGGTCTAGCTTTCTCTCAGGCTATCTAGCATTCCGTAGAAAATCGTGGGGGGAAAAAATCTTTCATTTTATATAACTCGTAATTTTGTTAACAGACCTGATGGTATCACATGTAGCGTACAGGTCCTGGCTCAGGGATGTCATCATAAATCTCTAGCTGAGCCATTTCAACCGTGGATTACGCTAGACCAGAAGTTTACTGTGAAAGGTTATAATTTATAAGGAAGAATGCAATGAGTGAAAATTTGAAGAATTCACGGCTCTCATAATGGTTTAGATGAGGTATAGGTAATGGTTTGTTCACGAGTGCCATTAGTTGAGGTTAAACAATGTAACCATAAAGCTTTGACCAGTACTGGAGACTTCATTACTATCGTCAGCGTTTCATATACCTACTTGCTCACAAACTCACGTTCGATTCAGCAGACAGCCAAAGTAAGTACTTACCTAAAACACTACATACCACATATCACCTTCAAAACGATGCGTTATATACGCGTAATTTTAGTCCAACCAAACGGCCTGATTTATTTAAATTCATTAATGAAATTCAATTCGCAGTTTCAATTCGTCAACAGAATTTCGTTTTCTATGATGATTTTTTTCACGACTGCAATCTCACACACTTTCCCCATCCAAAATGACTCACTTCACTAACCTATATATTTGTAGGAACGGCGCCATCTAGTCTGTTTCGTACGGATTGCGTCAGGTTCACTATGTGGTTGAAGTTTAGTGTCGTGTTGTTTTTAATTGCGGCAGTCGTAGAAGGTTTCAATGCACCAAATTCAACTCGAGGTAAGATCTATAATTAGAAGAACGAGGCAGCCTCACGTACAATGTTCCCTAGCCGTATATGCTTTCCTTCGAACTCCCACTTTGACGAACGACTCCCAACATTTTTATTCCTAAATTACTGAAGAATAACACGAAAGAAATGGTCAGCCCGATAGTGGAGATAGCTACCAGTTTCCGAAATTAGTTGACATAGAGAGAACAAAAAAGTCTTTTCCAACGCAAATGTTTTCTCAAGTAAATGAACCCGATAATTCCAAGTTTCAAATGATGAGTCAACTTTATTTTTTATTTTTTTATTTTTTTAAATCGAAATCTGAATCACCTCTATCCAAATCCGTAAGAAACATCAGAGAACAATGATCTGGATGGTTGATGGGCTGAGGTTAAGAAATTACTTGCAACCTTGAGGCCTCTTAGTTCGTTAAGCACCCGTTTTTTACCATTTTCTGAACAGAAAAACAAACTTTTAGGAAATTCGCAAAACGTCATTTGATGCAGGATGAAATGTAATGAGGCAGTAGTGAGTATGTATTCTAGGCTCTGCGTAGCCATTATCCGTACAAATGGTGGCCCCTGTATGAAAACTACTTGTTTCAAAGCCTGAATTACAGTTTCGGTTGCGGTTTTTGTCTTCCTTACAACGAACGGATATTTGGTTAAGATACCGCAGTGAACCACATAGAATTCCAATGGCGCCATGAAAATCCCTTGGCACTCGCCCCCATGGCGCAACTTTGAAATGGCCTTGGAGGATTAGGACTGACTTTTTGACAAGTCTGACCGGTTATTAGGCTGGAAGGCCGGTGCCTCATCCGTTCCGTGCCCATGCGTATAAGCTCTCGTTTGTGCTCAAGAACGCGCAATGGGCAATTTCACCTGTTTTATTTTATTTCCTAAAGTAAAAGATCTCGGCAATTGCTTTCCGAAAAGATGCTGTATGAGAGGTATCCGATGATCGAAAGTGGGCGAAAAAGCAGTGGAAAGAAAGCGAAATGACGTCATAGGTAAAGGCTCCCCCCCCCCCTCGGGCCCGCATGGGCCCGCCATCCATTTATGACGTCATTTCGTTTTCTTTCTATCCGTCTGTGCCCAAGCTACACGGAGTTTTGAGATGAAAATTGTTATTGGGGTATTTTTCAAGGGTGCTAAATCCGATTCTGAGATCAAAAATAAAACTCCTCCCACGGAAATTGCCCATTACCAGTAATTCGATTTACTTTCCGGAGATATAGCAGAATTTTCCTCATGGGAAATTGCAAAGATTTATTAAACAATTTTAAAATCAAAACAATAAAGAAAGAAGAAGTTTGATGAAGTTTTCGTTCGCATTACAAAATGAATATTACAAGTATAAGTAGGTATGTCACATCAGGTCTACACCTACTAAAAAAAATTGTCATGTTTCATAGTTTGTTTATCAGTTTGGAAGACTTAGTTGAAATTCGTAAGTTTCTTGCTTCAGCTATGTGACGAGGAACTCATAAATGGCAAAGGCTGACTTTGTGGATAGGCAAATTCTTGCACGACCTCTTCAACTTTAGCCCTGAACGGCAGTTTCATACGAGGCGGTATCTTTTTGACATGAGACAAAAGAGTGCGAAAAAACATGAGGTCCTCACAGTCGGGCGCGGAGGACTCCGTCAGTTCATCAAGGACTCGGCCCAGAATTTTAGCCTTTTTCTCCTCTGTGGAAAGGATTTGTTGGTTGGACTCAGCGTTCATCGCTCCCCGCTTCCTGATCTGTCTGGACGTTGTAGTCACACTCTGCTGCATGGACTGGCTTTCAAGAGGACTCATATCCTGACCCTCAACTTCCTCGCTACCTTCAGTTGGTTCTGCGTAAGGATAGAGGTCACAGGTCACCTGCTCAAAAGTCCCATCATCTACCTCATCAGTAGGCTTATTTTTGGTGACCAAGTTCCCTGATGAAGGTCTTGGTTTTACGATATCTTTCAAAAACATCAGCGATTTGAAGAATGGCCACTGGCTGGTAGCTCCAGGATTCCGTGAAGTAGGAACTGGAAACTTCCCGAGTTCCACGGCGAACTGATCCCTCAGGTTCTTCCATTTCTTCCGTAGAACGACCTCTGAAATAAATAAATAGAATTAATTACTGTTTTCTGACTATTCACGCTTCAAGATACACACACACGCACACTTTTAGTTTTACAATAACCATTAGGTACCTATATATTTCCCGAGATTTACCTATATACCTACCATGGGGAGGGGCATTTTTTCAGGTTTTTTTCCAAATGGAATTTGAATTTTGAATTTTAATCCTCTCTTAGAACCTTTACTATCAATATTCTGATTTCTGGTTATCTGTCCACGGGAAAAGTAGTTCTTATCTTTCCACGGGAAAAGTAGTTCTTCAACATTTTTTATTGAATGAGTCATGAGAAATGCTACTGGCTGAGATCCCCTTTTCACACGACCTTCTCACCCACTCAAATAATACCTACGTTTTTCAGGGCGTTCCAACCTATGAATTATTTTATTTGGCCGACTGAGTTGACAAAACCTCATCAAGACGAGATTGACCAGCTATGTATCCATTTATTCTACTTCTAGGATACCATGGTGATTGAAAGGAAAATTTTTTTTAAAACCAATGGAAAGCAATAATTATAACTATTTTAATGCAATAATTGTAATTACTAATAATTATTAGCAATTATAAGTATGCATACTTTGTTTTTCCATAGGGAAGCGTCGGAAGCGTCAAGGTTTGCTAATTCTGACCTATTTCGATCATTCCGCTCTACGGACGCTCTGCATTTTTCAACTCCTCTGTTACTCTGTTATAGGCCCACTTGTGATCTGGGTACCTAGTTAAGTAGTTCGGCAAGCCGCTTGCACTTGATTTTTTACCCGGTGGAAGTCTGAGATGTGGGTTTTTATGACGTATTGTAGGTTATTCGCGATGATTGGCTTCTTGCACAGCTGGCTGCGAAATGAACGTAGCGAGTAAATATTGTAACTGCCTTGTCGATATGTGAAGCAGTTTTCAATGGCAGCTGGAGGTTTGTTGTAACCTGTAGTCAGGGTTACCATCCGCCTTACTTTTGGAGGACATGTCTTACTTTTTACGCCCTGTCCTCCAGTCCTCCCTCCTTTTTGAAATTGGTTCATTTTGTCCCACTTCTGGTTTTTTTTTTCAATATAATAAACATTTGGAATCAAGCATGAAAAAAATGAAAAAAATTAACATCTGCCCTCAAAATTTGATGGTTTTCGTTTCAAGGTACCTACGTAGAATCCGAAAATGGAATTTAAGAAATTCTGTCCGCCGTACTTCTTTTTTTTCTTAGTTACCATGAACCAAAATTAACAAAATTTGGTTTGTGAGACCCATCTGGGGTCTGGTTGGTTCGCAAAGCTCGGCGTTACTGTTAGTCTTCTCTAAGGGGTGGAAAATAAGGGGGCGAAAAATAGGGGTTGAAATTTCCAGGGCGCTTTTATTTCGAAATTTTTTAAGTTGCTAAATTGATCTCGAACTTGAGAATTTTTTTAGACCACCCGAAGCATTGTACGTCCAGCCGTTCGATCACAGTAAGGCCCTGAAATTGGCAACGAAGAGCTTCGTAAACATGATGTGAATGAAACGGTATGAATCCGGCCCAGATACAGGGCCGGGACAGCTGATTATAATCACGCATGGCTGTATGAAATCGAGCTGGTTTTTCTGTGATCTCATTTCATGTGAAGAATGATAGTTATTTTGGATTTCGTTGAGAGGTACTTTTGTAACTCCAACAAACGTTATGCTTCATGAATAACCAGAAAATTTAATGATAGAATCATTGAATCCACCGCACATTTATGACACTGTAATTCCCGGGCCGGCTTCAATACCGATTTAGGGCTTCCTTGGTTGAGGGGGGGGGGGGGCTCGAGAGCAGGTACCGACCTCAGAAAACAGTGATCTAAGCAGAAGGGCATCTATAGAGTTAAATAATCAACCGTTGTGCAATAACTTGCAGCGCTTCGGATCTACAGTCAAAACACAATAATAAAATTAAAATCGGAGGTCCTAGGCAAATTGAGCAATGTGGAGTATAAATTTCCGAAGTCTACCTGAGAACCCCAAAATCGATTCATGTCTGACATGGGTCCGAAAAGGCGGTGATTTATACCTACCAATGAGGAGTAGGTACCCATGACTTCTGTTTATATTACTTTCCCATTTTCAAATGAAAGTAGGTTCCATTCTAAGAATTTTAATTTTTGCACTGTCCTACAGTGAATAGTTTTTTTCTTCTATGAGCTTTAAAAAGTTAGGCAACGAGTGACGTCACTGAACCACTCCCACCTGGGCAGGACCCCCTTGCCTATTGTGACGTCACTCCTTTCCAAAAATTTGAAAGCTCATAGAAAAAGAATTATCCATCGTAGGACAGTGCGGTTGGTCTGAAAATGTTTAGAATGGAACCTACTTTCATTTAAAGATCTAAACAGAAGGAATGGGTAGTACACATCATTAATTGTTGTGTTCAACCCTGATTTGTTCTAATACTTGGAACAATCTTATCCATACATAACTGTAAGTTACCTGACTGCTGTCATATTGCGGATACTGGCCGGGGCACTGGAGCACTTGCACCCCCAAGGAAAATTAGAAGGGAGGGAGAGTTGCAGTTTAAACTTCCAGCTCTATAAAATATGCAGGCCTGGTTAGGTAGGTGTGTCGTCATTCAAATTCGCGTGGGAAGAGCTGGCTGTGGTTGTGAAAGGTGGAGGGGGGCTTCCAGCTGCCGAGGGCATCAGTACGCGCGGAGGGCATTAGTACGCGGAAGCCATGGAAACCCACGAACGAGGAGCATACCAGATCTCTGCTCCCGATTTAAATGTATTTAAAGGTTCATTGCGAATGGACAACAGGGATTGGCGACATGAAACGGATTTCCGCCAATGAGAGACCATCTCGTACAGTGAAAAATGAAATTCTGTTAGTTGGAGAGCACATCGCTACGTCTACTCCAAGCACTGCCTGCTATGAGTAAACCATGAATATTCATGGATATTTTCTCGCTTGAGATTTGTTTCTCTTTATAATTTCATCACAACACAAATTTATGACAAGTGAACCAGCTCTCGCGCTCTCTTCTCGTTGCACGTTTTACAGTTTCCGTTTTGACACGGAGTTTAGGCTTTCTCACTCGTTTCATTATTTTGATTTCGACCCTCGCTATGTACTCTGCTTTCGTTCTGTTTTGCCTTCCCGATCTCGACCATCGCTTTGTAGGTATTCTGCTTTCGTTTATCTCTTTTATCTGCTTCGTTTATCTGCTTTAGTAAATATATCTCATGCCTCCCGTGACTACCTGGCCAACCTCTCCGATGGGCTTCGCGAGTTCCGACGTTCTAACAAACATGAACGTAAACAAATGTTTGCTTGAGATCAAAGATCCAGTATGTCATTCCAATAAACTGCAAGTCCAAGTCAGCTAAGCTAGCATTCATCAGGGAGCAGATAGCTGCATTCAGAAGGATGGACCATCCTCTGATTTCTCCAGGAAAGAGATGATCCCTGTAGCATCTCCATGAACCATTATAAGCATTTGTGTTGGGGTTGTTTGGCAGCCACTTCTAATCTTTCATAAAATACCTAGTTGTTCTAGACGTTAATAAAAATGATTCAAGTATTTTGCTGAACTCGCGATCAGTTCATTACTCAAAGTAGGTATTTAGACAGCACGACAATCCCTATCGAACATGAGGATGCAGACGTCAAATGAAGAAGCAAACGTCACTGATTAATATTAGCATCTTGACATTCTCTGCATTGAAGGAGCAAGTTAAACACAAATTATTGGGGTGTGAACCAGTTCGCCTGCACACGGTGCACACTGGGTAGCGCTGAACGAACTGCACTGCGGCAGCCATCGGGAATGGGAGATATGGGATATACGCCCAAGCCATATACATACGGCCGGGATGCATTAGAACGAAACGGGACCCATCGGTTAAAACCTCCCATTTCACAGGTCGGAATGGTTTCCCGAATGGTGAGCCATCGTCGTCGCCTGGTCCACTATCAAGGTCCATGACAGACGAGAAGGACAAAGTCAGCACCAGCAAGATCACGAGATTACAAGCAACACTAGATGTTCACTCATCGACATTTCTTCTTGTTTATGATGCTGCGTTCAGTAGGTATGAGTATTAAATTCTTCTTAGCGAATTGCTTCCGAGTCTGCGAAGCAGCGGAAGCCTTGTGTTCACTTTCGTGAGCCAAAAAATTTTTGTCTTCAGAAATCAAAATACACTGCCAAGGTGATGGCACAGGAGCTTCCTCGTCACAATCAGAGTGACCCATTATAAAATAGAACAGACTCGGAAGCAAAATAACATAACATTACATTACATTACATAACATTACATAACGTTAAATATACATATTACATAACATTACATGAAATATACATATTATACATAACATGACTTCCATAATACATTACGTCCATTATACATAACTAGCCTGACCGCTCGCTTCGCTCGCTATCCGAGATTCGCTGTACGCAGTATCGTGGAACCAACAAACGACGGAAAAATCCCATAGCCTACCGGGTATTTGTGCCCAATTTTATCAAAATCCGTCAAGCCATTCAGGAGTTGACCATGGTCGACCATATTTCCGCTATGGTCAGGGAATTAAAAATGCGCCTACGTTCAACTTGGGAGGCTACCGGATATTGGTGCCAAATTTGGTCGATATCCGTTGAGTAATTCGGGATTCGACCATGGAGGGGCCCATGGATGCGCTATGGTCGACCGCGGGAGTAGTCCGAAGGGTCGATCGTAGATAGAATTTCACGTAGATTACGAATACGCGATAAAAAATAGGGGTTACAATTTCAATTAACGAAGTTGACCATGGTCGACCATAGTTCCGCTATGGTCAGGGAATTAAAAATGCGACGTTGCACAACTTGGGAGCCTACTGGATATTCGTGCCAAATTTGGTCGATATCCGTCAAGCCATTCAGGAGTTGACCATGGTCGACCATAGTTCCGCTATGGTCAGGGAATTAAAAATGCGACGTCGCACAACTTGGGAGCCTACTGGATATTCGTGCCAAATTTGGTCGATATCCGTTGAGCAATTCGGGATTCGACCATGGAGGGGCCCATGGATGCGCTATGGTCGACCGCGGGGGTAGTCCGAAGGGTCGATCGTAGATAGAATTTCACGTAGAATACGAATACGCGATAAAAAATAGGGGTTACCGTTTCAATTAACGAAGTTGACCATGGTCGACCATAGTTCCGCTATGGTCAGGGAATTAAAAATGCGACGTTGCACAACTTGGGAGCCTACTGGATATTCGTGCCAAATTTGGTCGATATCCGTCAAGCCATTCAGGAGTTGACCATGGTCGACCATAGTTCCGCTATGGTCAGGGAATTAAAAATGCGACGTTGCATTACTTGGGAGCCTACTGGATATTCGTGCCAAATTTGGTCGATATCCGTCAAGCCATTCAGGAGTTGACCATGGTCGACCATAGTTCCGCTATGGTCAGGGAATTGAAAATGCGACGTTGCACAACTTGGGAGCCTACTGGATATTCGTGCCAAATTTGGTCGATATCCGTCGAGCCGTTTGGCCGTGCATAGAAGGACAGACAGACAGACAGAGCGCATGCGCAGGACGAACCGCTGGCTCTATCATGTTGAAATTTATATGGGACCTCAATGGGCCCTACCCGCTTAATCCCTGAGAATTACATTGAAATTGGGTGAAATCTTTGGTTACTACGGCTGTAACAAGGAAATTGAATCTATTTCACGCCAGCGCATGCGCAGAGCGCACCGAGGGTCCGATCATGCTGAAATTCATACTGGAACTCACTAGGCCTTGTCCAAACAACCCTTGAAAATTTGAGCGAAATTGAATCAAAATTGTGAATGTTATGCGTGTTTGTTGAATTTAACGTTAGCGCATGCGCAGGGCGTACCGCTGGATCAATCATGTTGAAATTTGTATGGGACCTCAAGGGGCCTTATCCGCACCATCCCTCAAAATTTGAGCTGAATCAATTCAAAATCGTGGAAGTTATGGCTGTAACAAGGAAATGCGGACAGACTCACAGACTCACAGACTCACAGACTCACAGACTCACAGACCGACAGACACGGAACCAAATTTGTTCAGTAGGCTTTGAAACGCAAAATGCAAGTGGAAATTTTGATTTCTGAAGACAAAAATTTTTTGGCTCACGAAAGTGAACACAAGGCTTCCGCTGCTTCGCAGACTCGGAAGCAATTCCACTTGCATTTTGCGTTTCAAAGCCTACTGAACAAATTTGGTTCCGTGTCTGTCGGTCTGTGGGTCTGTGAGTCTGTCTGTCCGCATTTCCTTGTTACAGCCATAACTTCCACGATTTTGAATTGATTCAGCTCAAATTTTGAGGGATGGTGCGGATAAGGCCCCTTGAGGTCCCATACAAATTTCAACATGATTGATCCAGCGGTACGCCCTGCGCATGCGCTAACGTTAAATTCAACAAACACGCATAACTTTCACAATTTTGATTCAATTTCGCTCAAATTTTCAAGGGTTGTTTGGACAAGGCCTAGTGAGTTCCAGTATGAATTTCAGCATGATCGGACCCTCGGTGCGCTCTGCGCATGCGCTGGCGTGAAATAGATTCAATTTCCTTGTTACAGCCGTAGTAACCAAAGATTTCACCCAATTTCAATGTAATTCTCAGGGATTAAGCGGGTAGGGCCCATTGAGGTCCCATATAAATTTCAACATGATAGAGCCAGCGGTTCGCCCTGCGCATGCGCTGGCGTGAAATAGATTCAATTTCCTTGTTACAGCCGTAGTAACCAAAGATTTCACCCAATTTCAATGCAATTCTCAGGGATTAAGCGGGTAGGGCCCATTGAGGTCCCATATAAATTTCAACATGATAGAGCCAGCGGTTCGCCCTGCGCATGCGCTAACGTGAAATTCTTCAAACACGCATAACTTTCGCAATTATGTATAATGGACGTAATGTATTATGGACGTAATGTTATGTAATATGTATATTTCATGTAATGTTATGTTATGTTATGTTATGTAATGTAATGTTATGTAATATGTATATTTCACGTTATGTAATGTTATGTAATGTTATGTTATGTGATGTAATGTAATGTAATGTTATGTAATGTTATGTTATTTTGCTTCCGAGTCTGTTCTATTTTATAATGGGTCACTCTGATTGTGACGAGGAAGCTCCGGTGCCATCACCTTGGCAGTGTATTTTGGTTTATTATTTTCAATAATAAACCTTTGGAATCGACAATGAAAAAAATTAACCCTCCTCAAAATTTGATGGTTTACGTTTCAAGGGATGTAGAATACGAATATCGAATAAGAAAATTTCCGCACGTCCGCCGTAGACCGCGCGCCGTCCGCGGCTTTTTACTTAGTTCCCATGAACCTAAATTCACGAAATTTGGTTACTGTTTATTGTTCTTTATTGTTTATTGTTTATGGGCCCCGTTTGGGCTCTAGTTGGTCCTCGAAGCTCGGCGTTACTGTCACTCAACTCTAAGGGGTGAAAAATAGGTGTTGAAATGTCCAGAGCATCCCTATCTCGGAAAATTGTATTTTGAGGTGTGGGTTTTCTCGCATTTTTAAATCGTTTGATTTTTCTGAATTTTTGAGACCGTCCAGAGCATTCTACGATGTTGCCATAAAATTTGCTATACAATTTGCCGTAAGGAGCAGGGTGTATGCAGGCATCAAGCTGTGTTGAGAGCGCACATCACTGGTCTGTCGGCTGGCTGGGCGATATTATAGCGCAATGGTCTAACTGGCGGACTATCTAAACCTACCGGGACTGAATATTTTTCCACTCTACATCAACAATTTCCCTTCAGAACTTCATTATTTGTGTTCCTTTCTGCCATTTTAGCTAGGAACTCTTTGTCATCGACAGAATTATTTTAGCAACATTCAACACGTGACTTAGATAGGTACCTAGTAACGAGTACGGCGTATAGAATAGAATATACATAGAAGGGTTACAGAGAGCTGTGATCTGTAACAGAAGGGAGTTCTGTACGAAATAATAAACCAGTGTTTAGGGATTTGCAACGTTTTAGTCTCTTTTAATTTATGATCCTCCTTTGTATGCAACCCTGACGATAATAGAAACTTACTATACCTACCTGCTGATACTTAGGCATAATTATCGGAGCGAATCTCTTAATCACTGATCCTTAAGAACCCAAATACTTGGTATGATTGATGCACTTGAGAACCAAAGCTCTGTGTATTGTAAATATGTTTGCTCTATTCTTGAATGATCAACTAGCCATTGCGTTAGGAGTGAATACATCGAGCTATATCTACAAAAGTACCACATTACAATAAAGCAACAATCAATACAATTAATCAAATTCAAAACATCATTCATCATTCACTTTTCATTTTTAGTTACAATTCAATAAATGGACAAATAAAATTGTTGATGAATGTTGGATTACTCACGTACCTTCTATCCCGATTTCTTCAGCTATCTCTCGCCATGCTTTGTCGACCAAGTTGCGGTGGGCATGTGCCTTGTACTCTCGTTTATCCCATATAACCTTTCTCAAGAAGACTTTAGATATCAAATCCCCCTTGTCAATGTCCATTTTCACTCAGCTCTGCAGACACAGTGACACAAGGTTCTAATCACCATTGAAGCTGGAAGGCAACTGACAGTGCGCGAGGACAAGCGAGAAAATGTAGAGCGATAAAAGGCGGTTCGAACGAGATGGCGCGAGAAGCGGTTCTCCCAATATACCAGTTCACTCTGGCTAGGCGGTGGATCGATCGCCGCTGCAAGGCGAGTAGCGATCCTCATCGGACTTCATTGGATATTGCGCACATTTCTGGTACCCAACATGAAAAGCATCTGACATAACCAGCCGACTGAACTCTTTTTGGCACCTAATGAGCTCACGTTTTATCGAACTCGTTAACTTATGCAATGAAATGATAAATTAATGAAATATTGAAGTAATTAAAAAATAAACACACAAACGATTAGACGACCATCCTACACAAATATCCCTTAACTACAAAATAAATTATTTGAGATAAAGAGGGTAGTTGACCTCATATAAAATGCATAAAACTCCGTTTTTTCCCCAACCTATAAGTAAAGTGGAAGAAGAAGATTTTGCTCACTTGCTCGACGTTCGCGTCGCCTGACTGAGTCCGATTTTCTGGATGAAAATAATTATAGTACCATAAGATAAGTAATAATTAATGTTATTGTTGTGATCGGCTGCTCCTCCACAACTCAATTTGTGTCTGAACATGCTGTAACTCAGAGTGGGGACCCCCCGACCCCCCTCTGATCTTGTCAGGGGAATATAAAAGAGCCAGGGTGCCACCAATAATCAACCATTCTCAATCAAGCGATCGACTCGTCTATCAGACTCCCAATCACTACACTGGTGACATCCGACGTGTGAGCTACACCGCCAGCGCCCGCCGTTTGACAGCGTCGCAGCCCCGCCTCCGCTTCAACGAGCCCCACCACGCGCGGCCCCCACCGACGCCACAGCGGCGCCCCACTCCGACGCCCGCCTCGACGGCTATCGCAGCGCCTCCCGCTACTTCGCCCCACCATCACCGATCCTTATATAAGGAAACGGACGCCGGCGCCGAGCACACTTCAAGCTGACACCTCACCGGACTGGCACCGAAGAGAAAACCGAAGATGACGGAGCAGAAACCGCAAAAGACACCCGAAGCGAGCGCTCCTTCGATTCTCAAGCTTCAGCCGTTCGACCCCGCATTCCCGCACGTCTGGTTCGCCCAACTCGAGCTCATCCTCGCACACGAAGGCCTCACGACGCCACATGCGAAATTCGCCCGAGCCTTCCTCGCCCTCGAACCTCGACAAGCGGACCTATGCGCCGACATCAACCCCTCGCACACCAGTAGTTACCAGACGGTCAAAACTCGCCTTCTAGCGACACACGCACCTTCCGATGGTTCACGGCTCACCGCCCTCCTCCAGCCGACATCCGACGACGAACTACCGTCGATCCTCGCTCGCCGACTCACCCGAGCACTTCCGGCTGACACACCCGCACCGCTCGTCCGACAGCTCTTCCTCCGCGCCCTACCCGAGAGCATACGTCTACACATAGCGGCCCGTGACGAACCCGACATAGTGAAACTCGCTTCGCTCGCCGATCGCCTCCTACCATTCGCCCCGCCTCCTCGGATGGCTACCGTCTCCGAAGAGGTCGAAGTGATCAACGATAGACGACAACGGCGATCCCCGACGCAGCCGGCGACGAACACACGCCGCCCAACGAACACCCTATGTTTCTACCACCGCACATGGGGCCCACAAGCGCAGAAATGCCGCAGCCCCTGCACCTGGCGCCCGAAACCGTCGGGAAACGACAACGCACGGCCCGACCAGCCGTAACGGCCGTGCGCAACCCACCAACATCTCGGCTCTTCATCCGCTGTAAGAAAACGTCCCTACACTTCCTCGTGGACACTGGCTCTGACGTCTCGATCGTCCCGAACACCCTGCTCAACCGAAAAACAACACGTCCAAGCGCTCTACGTGCCGCAAACGGCACCGAGATCAAGATGTACGGCACACACTCCGCATCAGTACACCTACCAGATCTCCCTCCGTACGAGTGGACCTTCACAGTCGCCGACGTATCAACCCCGATCCTCGGCTCCGACTTCTTGACGTACCACGGCCTACTCGTTGACCTACCGACTCATCAACGCGGCCACGCAGCGGTACATCACCGGGACAGTAGACCTCGTACCTCCGAGCCAGTCCATCTGTACGACGACAGCGAACGAGCCCCGATTTCAAGCCCTCCTCGACGCCTACAAACCTTCACAGACACCATGCGATGCTCCTGTCGAACATCACATCGTCACGAAGGGACCCCCGTGTCACGCGAAACTTCGCCGATTATCCCCGGACCTATACGCGAAAGCGAAGGCCCATTTCGGCGAATTACTGGCGGTGGGGGTCATCGAACCTTCGGAGGCGCTGTGGTCCAGCCCGCTCCACATCGTTCCGAAACCCGACGGTGACATTCGCCCCGTCGGTGACTACAGAGCGCTGAACCGACTCACTGTGCCCGGTCGCTACACCGTCCCACACCTACACGACTTCACAACGGCCCTGTACGGGTCTACAGTGTACAGCACATTCGACCTCGCCCGTGCATTTTTTCACTGCAAAATCAGCGAACGCGACGTGCCAAAAACAACGATCCTAACACCCTTCGGCGCCTACCAATTCAAGCGAATGAATTTCGGCTTACGAAACGCAGCGCAAACGTGGCAACGCTACATGGACCACGTCCTACGCAACCTACCTTTCGTGAACTGTTATCTCGATGACATACTGGTCGCCTCGGCCACCCCGTCTGAACACTACACCCACGTACGCACGCTCCTCGAGACCCTCGCTAAATACGGCCTACAAATAAATACAGCCAAATGCCAGCTCGCACGGCCCTCAGTCAAATTTCTCGGCCACAACGTTTCAGCCGACGGGATAACACCCCTACCGGAACGCACGGACCTCATTAAGAAATTCCCGCGACCCACTACCGTGCACGAGCTTCGAACATTCCTCGGCCTCATCAATTTCTAATACCGAGCGATACCACGAGCCGCACCTACTCTCCACCCCCTAGTGGAAATGATACCACCCGACGCGAAGAAAAAGGACAACCGCACGCTCACGTGGACCACCGACGCAGCTGACGCATTCGACCGCGCAAAACGCTTACTCGAAACCTCCGTCACACTCGCCCATCCGGCCCCGACCCAACCACTCGTCCTACACACGGACTCGTCGGATTTCGCCGTCGGCGCAGCGCTGCATTTCATCGACAATACGCACTTACGCCCGCTAGGTTTCTTCTCACGCACCCTCAACCCGGCTCAACGTAACTACAGCGCATTCGACCGCGAACTACTGGCTATCTACCTCGCCATAGTACATTTTCGCCAACAAATCGAAGGGCGCCCACTCACCGTATATACGGACCATAAGCCCCTCACGACCTCACTAACGAGCACAACAGAGCTCCATGGAATCTTCGGAGACAACTCAGCTCTATTTCTGACGCCACTGTTAAAATGAGTAGAGTAACGTGAGCATTGTACAAAGGTCAAACCAATACCTACTGTATTTTATTGCGTCAACCGACAACATCACCCAACAACCCTCTTCAGCTAAACTACCGCCTCACAATATTTTGTCGCAGGCGTGAACTTGAGATCTTACTATACTCTAGCAATCTATTGCCTTAATCATGACGGACTAAGGGCCTAACTATTGTACCTTCAAATAATGCGTGCACGCACGATTGCAAAAATTATGCACGGTTTTCCGCGTAAAAGTTACCCCGCATGTATTGGGCATAATTATTTTAATCACAACTTTTTTTATCCTACCCAGCGAAGTCTTCCCTTCTTTATGAAACTGACAAGATCAGGATCCTGGTACAGCTGGCGGAGCTCACTATTGGTCCTTATTCTCCACCGACAGTTCTCATCAAATATTGGCCCATAAATTCGCCGCAAGATCTTCCTTTCCCACACCCTCAAGTTATTCTCCCACTCTCTTGTCAGCACCCAGGTTTCCGACCCATAAGTGACTACGGGTCTGATCACTATTTTATATAGGGTGATTTTTGCTTTCCTCGGGAGAGCGTTAAACTTGAGGAGCCTGTGGACCGCCCAGAAGCACCGATTCCCGGGAGCCAATCTAGCCTTTATCTCAGCTCCTATATCATTACGATTTGTGACCAGCGAACCCAGGTATTTGAATTCCTGGCACACAGGAAACAGGTGGCCACTTATTTGGACATAATCATCGTACTGAGCAGGGGGGTCTCTCATCGTGCACATGTACATTGTCTTACGCTCGTTAACTACGAGCCCTCTGTGCGTTGCGGCTTTCTCAAACTCCTGGAATGCTCCATCCAATGCTGGTAAGGTTCGGCCAACAATCTCAACATCATCCGCATACGCCATGTGCTGCGTCATTCTGCTGTAGATTGTGCCGCCAGGATTCGTCCTAATAGCCCTAATAGCCCCCTCAAGGCACAGATTAAAGAGACTTGGTGCCCCCGGATCACCCTGTCTGAGACCACAGCCAACCCGGAATGATCCAGACAGTTCTCCCTGAACTCTGACCTGACAGCTTGTGTTATCCAAAGTCATTTTTCCAGGCTAACACTGTCGTAGGCTTGTTTGGAGTCGACAAAGAGGTGATGCAGAGTAACGCTGAACTTGAAAGCTTTTTCCAACATCTGCCTAAGGGAGAAAATGTGGTCCGTGGTGGATCGACCTGCACGAAAACCACATTGATACTCCCCCACTGCCCTATCTGCATAAGGCTGCAATCGTTTGGAGATTATTATTGACAAGATTTTGTATGCTGTGCATAGGAGTGCTATTCCTCTGTAATTACCACAGGTAAGCTTGTATCCTTTCTTGTAGATAGGACAAAGAACGGCAGCTGTCCACTCGTCTGGCATCTCCTCACTGGTCCAAATATCCCAGATGAGCTGGTATAGTTCTTCAAAGAGTTCATCCCCTCCATGCTTCAGAAGCTCCGCCGCAATACCATCCACACCTGGAGCCTTGTTATTCTTCAGGCTTGCAATGATTTCTCTAATTTCCTCTCTATCTGGGGGCACATCCTCGTCATTTATTTCCTCATTTCGTAGGGCGGCTTCAAGTATTTGACGATCCTGAGCCTCCACCTCTGTTTCTGGACGGTTGAGAAGCTGTTAGAAATAATTTACCCATTCTGCCTTGATATCTTCTTTGTTTGTTAAAAGGTTGCCCTGTCTATTCTTCAAAAACTCCAGTCGCGGTTTAAAGCCTTGCTTCAGATCCCTCACACCACGAAAAAATCTTCTGGACTTCCCATCGTGATAGGCTTTGGTGAGAGCTTCCAACTTGGCTATTTCATGCTCTCTCTTCTTTTTCCGACACACTCTTTTCACGACTGCCCTTTTCTGTCGATACAGCAGGGTGGCCATCCTAGTAGTCCTCAGGAGCATCTTTTCCCGAGCTTCATTTCTGTCCTGAATTACGCGCTCACATTCTTCATCAAACCACTCATTCCGAGGGGGAGACTCCTTGTGCCCCAGGACTTCATCCGCTGCAGCAACCAGAGCATTCTTTACCTTATTCCAGGATGCATTTATATTCGTAGTTTCTCCTGCAGCCAACAGTTTCTCCCTTACTGCTTCTCTGAAACGTTGTTTCACTTCATCCACTTTCAGTTTATCAATGTTATAAGCAGGTGTCTTGTTTGCTTGGCCTCTTGATCTTACTGCCAATCTCTGCTTATATCCGACTTTTACTAGGAAATGGTCTGTGTCACAATCAGCTCCTCGGAAAGATCTTACATCCAGTATATCAATGAGAACATGATCGATCTGGTTTCTAGTTCGTCCATCTGGTGAGCACCATGTCTGTTTGTGGATGTTTTTGTGTGGGAACTGGGTGCTGCTGATGCTCATTCCCCTTCCGGCTGCAAAGTCTATCAGGCGAAGGCCGTTCTCATTGGTGATTTCGTGTAAATTGTGGGCACCGATTGTAGGTCTGAGTGCTATTTCTTTACCAATCTTTGCATTAAAGTCTCCCAATACCAACTTGACATCAAACTTTGGCAGCTCATTATGCACAAGCTCCAGCTCACCGTAGAAACGATCCTTTGCTTCCTCGTCACTGTCCTCTGTTGGTGCATGTGCAGAGATAAGGGATATATTGAAAAACTTACCGCGTAGGCGTACACTGCACAGCCGCTCATTGATAGCTTGGTACTTCAATATTGCTTGTTTCCATCTTCTTGCTACCATGAAGCCTGTGCCATAGCGGTTTCTTGTGTCACCACTATTAATGAGCAGGTAATCATTTAGGTCAGTCAGCTCCGTGTCCCTCCACCTCAGCTCTTGTAGGGCAATGACATCTATTTGGTACCTTGTCAGTTCATTCATAAGCGTACGGCTCATTCCCACACTGAAAAGACTTCTAACGTTCCAGGTGGCTAAATTAAGTTGTTGTCCTTTTCCAAGCCTGTGTCCGTCACCATTAAAATCAGTCCGGCGTTTTCTTCTATGGGGTTTCGTAACGGGTTTTTTTTTCCGGAGCAGGGTTGTTGGCCCTGCGTCCAACCCCCAACCTGGAGGACCAGGTCATTTTTGATCAGGGTTTCCCTCCCCTAGGTCGGTTGCTAAAAAGCTAAAGATTTGGACCTACCCTCGCAGTGTCGAAGCCACTACTGGTAGACTCACCAGGCGCCTTCGATTATTTGGGATGAGCCATTATAGTAAGTATGTTACTTCAGCTTCATCCCGATTAGTGGGGCTGCTGCCCCCCACTATCCCATTTAGTCGCCTCTTACGACACGCCAGGGCACGGCAGGGGTATTCTTCAAGTCCCCCACGCAGGACCCCCTAACTTTCATTAAGTCAATTTAAATAGTTCAATCATCAAATCATTCGTAGTTTATCATTCTTATTAGCAGAAATAGTGAAAATGTTGCTTCTGAACAACGTCACTTTTATACAAAGAATAGTAATATTTCAAATTCAATATCAATATCTTAGACGTCGTAATAGAATTAAGTATGCTCATCAGTGAACGCTAGGAAGAAAAAGTAATAATAGTTTCAATTTTTTTCAATAAAAAATGATTATTTGTACTGGTGAATCAGAATCAATTGGGAACACCATTTTTCCCTCGTCTCAGAGAAGGTTGGCACCAAAATATTACTCGTCCAGTGGAGACTTTAGAATTCAGCATCAGACCGATGCTTTCGTCCACAACAGGAAAATGAGGAAACAGATGATCGTCCCATGGGGAGCTGGGAGGTTAGCATCGGTACGATGCTTTCGTCCTCAAAAGGTTAAAGGGATTCGTGTTTGTGGCAGAATCGCTCATATTTCGGAGCGGACTGGGTCTCCTTTCAAAGTGTCGGATAGACAGCCGTCCGACGCTGCCGCTATTGAGTTCTTGATGTCGGCGATATTCGAAGCTGACACATAAGAGACATATTCTTTCTCTGTATGTATCTCACTAATACAATCCATCCGAAGTAACAATCTTAGCACCATGTTGGGAACATTACAAATCGATACAGATACAGCTCGAGTAAATAATTCTCTCTCTACTTCTACCTAGAACTTGGAATCTCATTCTGTCATAACACCCAGGTAACTTCATGCCTCAAATTCATGGGTAAAGTACCGTAATGTACCAGTAACTACCTACTTAATGTAATGAAACAATTAGGAACTTAACGGTTCAGGAATCACTGCTTATTAAACTATAACAGGTCTGTAAAGGTAGTAACCAAAGTCTAATTAGGTACTTTGAATCTTAAGACACCATAAACGCTATCACAACCATAGGAACTTCATTACAGATATATTAGACAGGTAAAGTAATTAACCCAGCGCCGAAACATACTTTAAATAATACCTGTTGGATACAATTCACAAGAACGAAAAGTCAGCTTTCTAAAGATCAAAATATTATTACACGTTGTGAACGCAATTTATAGTCAACAACCTCAAAAATTGTTTCATACTAAGTGATCAAATTTGAAATTTTATTATTAAAGAATCGCTAAAAATCTATTTAAAAACGACTTGAAGTCGCCAAAAATTGAAATAATGGTGATTTTGCGCAAAATATCAGCAAATTTGGATGATCAAAAACCCCTAAAACTTGCCAGAATTGAGTAAAAATCCATTTCGATGCAGTGAAAGTGGACACTCCTGTATAGTGGACACCCCTCTTAATGGACAGTTTAGCCATGGTCCCGGCGTAGAGATAGGAGATTCAATGTATTTGAACCCCTGTACAGTGGACATCCTCCACAGCGGACGTGGACACCCATTTCGTCATCCTGAACCTCTCGCAGTGGACAGTAGAACTGTTTAGACGTGTAGGCAATTTTACGTTTTCCTTATCTGACAGCGTTTGATCTGACAAAGTTGATTTTCTGTTTGTTTACGAGTGCATTTGCCATCGTTCGAATCATTTTGCTTCCGAGTCTGCGAAGCAGCGGAAGCCTTGTGTTCACTTTCGTGAGCCAAAAAATTTTTGTCTTCAGAAATCAAAATTTCCACTTGCATTTTGCGTTTCAAAGCCTACTGAACAAATTTGGTTCCGTGTCTGTCGGTCTGTGAGTCTGTGAGTCTGTGAGTCTGTCCGCATTTCCTTGTTACAGCCATAACTTCCACGATTTTGAATTGATTCAGCTCAAATTTTGAGGGATGGTGCGGATAAGGCCCCTTGAGGTCCCATACAAATTTCAACATGATTGATCCAGCGGTACGCCCTGCGCATGCGCTAACGTTAAATTCAACAAACACGCATAACTTTCACAATTTTGATTCAATTTCGCTCAAATTTTCAAGGGCTGTTTGGACAAGGCCTAGTGAGTTCCAGTATGAATTTCAGCATGATCGGACCCTCGGTGCGCTCTGCGCATGCGCTGGCGTGAAATAGATTCAATTTCCTTGTTACAGCCGTAGTAACCAAAGATTTCACCCAATTTCAATGTAATTCTCAGGGATTAAGCGGGTAGGGCCCATTGAGGTCCCATATAAATTTCAACATGATAGAGCCAGCGGTTCGCCCTGCGCATGCGCTCTGTCTGTCTGTCTGTCCTTCTATGCACGGCCAAACGGCTCGACGGATATCGACCAAATTTGGCACGAATATCCAGTAGGCTCCCAAGTTGTGCAACGTCGCATTTTTAATTCCCTGACCATAGCGGAACTATGGTCGACCATGGTCAACTCCTGAATGGCTTGATGGATATCGACCAAATTTGGCACGAATATCCAGTAGGCTCCCAAGTTGTGCAACGTCGCATTTTTAATTCCCTGACCATAGCGGAACTATGGTCGACCATGGTCAACTTCGTTAATTGAAATGGTAACCCCTATTTTTTATCGCGTATTCGTAATCTACGTGAAATTCTATCTACGATCGACCCTTCGGACTACCCCCGCGGTCGACCATAGCGCATCCATGGGCCCCTCCATGGTCGAATCCCGAATTGCTCAATGGATATCGACCAAATTTGGCACGAATATCCAGTAGGCTCCCAAGTTGTGCAACGTCGCATTTTTAATTCCCTGACCATAGCGGAACTATGGTCGACGATGGTCAACTTCGTTAATTGAAATGGTAACCCCTATTTTTTATCGCGTATTCGTAATCTACGTGAAATTCTATCTACGATCGACCCTTCGGACTACCCCCGCGGTCGACCATAGCGCATCCATGGGCCCCTCCGTGGTCGAATCCCGAATTGCTCAACGGATATCGACCAAATTTGGCACGAATATCCAGTAGGCTCCCAAGTTGTGCAACGTCGCATTTTTAATTCCCTGACCATAGCGGAACTATGGTCGACGATGGTCAACTTCGTTAATTGAAATGGTAACCCCTATTTTTTATCGCGTATTCGTAATCTACGTGAAATTCTATCTACGATCGACCCTTCGGACTACCCCCGCGGTCGACCATAGCGCATCCATGGGCCCCTCCGTGGTCGAATCCCGAATTGCTCAACGGATATCGACCAAATTTGGCACGAATATCCAGTAGGCTCCCAAGTTGTGCAACGTCGCATTTTTAATTCCCTGACCATAGCGGAACTATGGTCGACGATGGTCAACTTCGTTAATTGAAATGGTAACCCCTATTTTTTATCGCGTATTCGTAATCTACGTGAAATTCTATCTACGATCGACCCTTCGGACTACCCCCGCGGTCGACCTTAGCGCATCCATGGGCGCAATCCCGAATTGCTCAACGGATATCGACCAAATTTGGCACCAATATCCGGTAGCCTCCCAAGTTGAACGTAGGCGCATTTTTAATTCCCTGACCATAGCGGAAATATGGTCGACCATGGTCAACTCCTGAATGGCTTGACGGATTTTGATAAAATTGGGCACAAATACCCGGTAGGGTATGGGATTTTTCCG
The DNA here is from genome assembly GCA_954871275.1 of Leptopterna dolabrata. NCBI lineage: Eukaryota > Metazoa > Arthropoda > Insecta > Hemiptera > Miridae > Leptopterna > Leptopterna dolabrata. The sequence goes on along the minus strand of OX940974.1, from coordinate 114,131,569 downwards.
TCGTTTGTTGGTTCCACGATACTGCGTACAGCGAATCTCGGATAGCGAGCGAAGCGAGCGGTCAGGCTAGTTATGTATAATGGACGTAATGTTATATGGATGTCATGTTATGTATAATATGTATATTTCATGTAATGTTATGTAATGTTATGTTATGTAATGTAATGTTATGTAATATGTATATTTAACGTTATGTAATGTTATGTAATGTAATGTAATGTTATGTTATTTTGCTTCCGAGTCTGTTCTATTTTATAATGGGTCACTCTGATTGTGACGAGGAAGCTCCTGTGCCATCACCTTGGCAGTGTATTTTGTTTGTTTCCATTGGCCATAATTTGGATTCATTTGACCCTGACCCACTGAAACTCTCCTGTTGTACGGAAGATGTACGTTCTTTCCGTCGCCAGTCTCACGTTTTCACTCGTGAGAAGTTAAGTGCATCACGAAAGGGAAATGACAGAATCAAAATGAAAAAACAGTCTTCGAGTCTCCAATTTTTTTCATAATCAAAATTACAAAATTTTATTTATTCATGTATTTATCCATTTATTCTTGTATTTCTGACATACTGTGCCCCACAATGTTGTGTAATTTGTATGCATATTGAAGTATGTATGTACCTATTTTGACAAATTTTTCGAATTTTTTGCATGTGCATCTGTTCACACTAAATAATAAAACAATATTTAAAAAAATACGTTGGAATGTGTTGACACCATTTTATAGTGGACACATTTCTTGGTCAGACGCGTGTCCACTATAGAGGGCACCTCTCTATGGTGGACACCCTCTATAGTGGACACTTATTTTGGTCCCGTGGATGTCCACTATAGAGAAATTGCACTGTAATATAATATTAAATATTATTTTACGTCAAGCAACCTTCAGTCAGAACTACTGATAAATCCTGCAATAGCACATTTTCGAACCCTTCTGACAGTCGAACTTTCTCGATTGACAAAATAGGCAAATCGGACTTAGGCTTCTCAGTCATCCTAACTTCTCAAATACTTCTCAAGTACGTTTTATTAAATTTCAATTTTTAAAACGACCTTTCAGCTGATGCTACACGCAGTGACTCGGAGGGTGAGGAAAATGATCGGATCAGCGGATGAAGGGATGATTACAGGCTGTTCAATGACCGTAAAGCTCAGCAATTCAAAAATGGATGACAATTTCATTGTATTATCGTCAAAAGTTGCTCGAAAGGATGTTATTCCATTTATTAGATTAGTTTCACTTTCAAAATCATCTGAATATTCGGCGAATATGATTTTCTCCTTTTTCTAATCAGTTCACGTTCGCTGTACGAATGAAGAAGCTAATGTTAGTAAAAAACTGAAGGTTTCTCAAATGTGTGTTGAGGCTAGAAAAATCACTCATTGAGTTGGGAGCTCCATATCCCCCCCCCCCCCCCCCCCCCGCACTCAGTAGATTCACGCTCATTTTAATAATGCTCGTACTACATGCCCTCATTGTGAACGAACGGCTAGTGTTCAAATGTCTAAAAACCAAAATAGTAGATACCTAATAATAATAAAATGGCTCGTATGGCCATACTGCGTGGCAGGAACTTTTTATTTATTTATGTATATAGTCTATGTACAAAATCTTGGTGCGGTTCATGACTTTTAAAAGTTATTTCATACTTTTCTTCCCAGATTACTTTGATGGAGAAAACTTGGTTTGGCTACCCTTTGGAAAAGTACAGTCAGTACTAAAATCTCTGGATGGAAGAGAGAAGTGGACGGGTTGCTATCGCTCACTCCAAGGCCTTCTGAAAAATATTGGAGATTGGGACGTTGATTCACTGAAACGTAAGTGAGGTTTTTAATAAAAAATTCTGTTGTTCATTGTAGTGATTCCCTATGTGGGTGTCACTAACGTTATGTGTGTGGGCCAGGTATAGGAAGGACCTATTACTAATATCCCGCGAGCATGAACCACAGCAGGCTCTAAAGAGGAAGGAGGTGTGGTGAATGAGTAGTCGTGTGTGTGTTCGATCGAATGGCGAACTGGGCCAGGAGGGCCGTTTATAAGTGTCCTCTTCCACCCGTCCCTCGTCCACAATCGGCCGTTACGACCGTTGAGAATAGTTGATGGTCGAAGGAGGGAGGCCTTCTCCCTTAGCGCTACCCAGCTCGTCGTTGCCTTAGTTTATTTGGTCAAAATCTTACAACATTACATAGGAGTGGTACATGTAGGTATTTTACAGGGATCCACGACATTCATGTCTACAAGTTTGTGGTTCATTGCTAGCATTGGTGGTTGGTGGTGGGGATTATTACTGCTTCACCCAAACCTAAGCTACTTCTTCTTACGCAAAATTAAAAAAGTTTTGTTTGCTTTGCTTCCGGGTCTACCAATATAGAGGAACTGATACGAACTAAATCACTCGCGAAGAAATCGTGGAAACTCATTTCAAAGACTATTTTTTCAATAACTCCGTTTTTCTTTGATAGAGGAACCTTACTCTTTAGATTAATAAAATAAATATCCACCAAAACCAAAAATTCCTCTCGCTTAACGTTGTGTTTCACGCCTTTCTTGTGGCTCGCTGTCTGTCCGTCTGTGTTTGCACTTCCTTGTAAAGCGAATCTGCCTATATAGACGAAAGAATGGTCGTATTGAAATGAAGTTCAGAGAGTAGGCGCTCAGTGGGAGGAGGGATGGCGTTCTTCATGTTTAAACACGAATCTAATGATGTATTAAGGCCTAAACTATAATATATACAGTGCTCCCTCTGTAATCCGGCAGATATCGGACCAGAGCACTGCCGGATTACCGAAAATGCCGGATTACTGGAAAATATCGAGAAAAACGCAGTGATCATTGAAAAATTAGTTTTAGTTACATACATTGTACTGTACATATAGGTAGAAAAGTACATCATATAACTCACGTTATTCCTTGGAAGTAGGCAGCTGAAAATACTCATCAATTGTCTTTTGCTATTTACTGTTGAGAGGCACTGAGTACTTGTTCCTGTTCTTGAAACTAAGACATTGTGAGCAGAGACACAATACAAAACGCCGGATTACTGGGAGTGCCGGAGAGCTGAGATGCCGGATTACAGAGGGAGTACTGTAATTATATAGAATTATTGTATTCATGATCACGTTACTGAGGCGTTACAGAAGCTTTGCGTGCGCAAGACCTTGGCAGGCTTTTCTATATAATAATATTTCTATATAATAATTTCTTCTAATTTTACAATTATATGCATATAAGCGAGAATAATACAGTAGTAATTCTTGTACTGGGAACTAGAGCGTCTCAAACAAAAATATGTGGAGGAAAACTAAATGAAATTTCTCTGCTACACGGAAAACCATTGAGTCGTGGATATGTTTTTGGTTCATACATCTACTAAATATTTGTATCACGATTTTACAAATCTGGAGAGGCACTGTTATTAATGAAATGAACGAGTTTTTATTGTCATTCTCACCCCGCAGTCCCCCACCTACACCTTCATATTGGTGGAGACAACTAGAACTAGTAGGTAAGTACGTTCGTAACGGTGGTTGGTACGGTTGGCATATAATTACCTCTAAACAGAAATATATTACACGTAAACAGTGGTTATGATTTAGACAATGGTTAGTTTAGTTAGTAACACCGACATTATTTTATCAGGGTTGCGTAACACGCAAAATCGGTTAAGAATGATAATGCGTTTTATGGAGTCTTGACTAGGGGAGGAAGGATTGTAACAGCGCGAGATTTTACGATAAATTAGCAGCTTTCCAAAAAGTGATTGACGATTTTCGTGAGATGAAACTAACGGAGTTACGTGTAAATTTGCCTAGATTCAGATTTGTTGTATCTGAAAACCATTAGAAATCCGCGTTACACGTTTTCTGTCGTGAACCAAAATTCGTCCTGATCCCCAGGAGAAAAACATATCCATGTTAAAACAAAATTAATAGGTAGCATGTCTACTCTCTCCATTGAGATTTATTTAGTCGTGGTAAATAGGAACGTAATCATAGTTCCCTCTTAGTGTAACCCAAAGGAATTACTCATCTCATCACGCGTGTAATATTTGCGCACCTACAGTAAATTATAAACTTTGCGCTCAAGAACTTGTTTTGGAAAATATCCGCAAAGGATATAGCATGAGCGATAGCATGATTGTTATTTAGAAGTTATGAGATCTGATGCAAATCAAATTGAAGATTTATAGTTATTTTTCTTGTTCTCATCAAGCATAACATTTGTTTAACATTTCAACTAATTCGGATCTCAGTTCTTCGTCATTTCAGGGAACCATTTTTTACCTACCAACCTTGACCTTCGTGTTATCCTCCTACTCACAACTGATGCCCATAACTCGTTGCGCACCGCATTATTTGCCCACCATGGAACCAACTATATGTTGGGAATTGCCCGTTAATGTATTAAACTAGAAGTAAATTTCGAAATTCCGGTGACGTAGGTTACAACTAGTGTTTTCTGCATCGATCAGAAAAGGTCGTTTGAGAAATGCGGCCGGGGCAGCGCACACAAGATTTTGTCACACACACACACACACACACACACACACACGCGCGCACACACACCTACGGTTTTTTTCTTTCACGGATTTGGATTGAGGGTGGTCTGAAACGAATTTTCGGCACTGACACCCCTTCCCCCCTTCTAATAGTAAATTTCGAAATTCCGGTGATGTTGGCCACAACTGGACAGTTTTCTGCATCGAAAAAACAAAAACAAAAAACACGCAAATCGGTTGAGAATTGCGGCCTGGGCAGGGCGTTTTTTGTTTATTATTCTGTGAATAATACACCTATGTATTCGCTCAGAAAACAATTTTTATAACACCCCCTCAATATTTTTTCTTTTCCGTTTCAAGGTGCGTAGATTCCAAAAATGCAATGTCCGTCCGCCGTCCGCCGTACGCCATACGCCGTATCACGTGTACAGGCTTCATTTTCGGTCTAAAAAATCGTTCTTTCGCACACATGCTCCATTTGGGCCCTAGTTGTGTCCCGAAACATTTCAGCCCGATCGGAATATACCCAGGGGAGTTATGAGTGAAAATGTGTGCAAAAATAGGTACTTTTTGTGTTTTAGTAACATAGTAGTAAAATGAGCTTTTGAGGTATCGTTCTCCATGTTTTCGGGGACGAGAAGACCGAATATGAAGTCGATTTTGACCAAGGAGTGGAAAATTGAGGTTGAACCAGATGTTCAGCTCCCAAAATTGATTTTTTATGAGTCAAAAACCTGCGAAATCGTCTGAAATCACCATCAATTTGTATAATAAGAATAACACTAGAAAAAGTGTTAACACGTGGATCAAGACGATTAAATGGTACAATTAATGATCAAAGGTAATTTGAAAAAAAAAAAAAAAGGATCGTAGTACCTAATTCAAGTTTTGGGGCCAAAATTTGTGGAAACCACCAGAAATAGCTATTTAAATTATTTTACATGAAAGAAACAATAAATAATCAGCCAGCATTTCTGTAGACCAATAAAATAATAGAATAATAAACCCATGTGACAAGGACTTTGCAGCGTTTTTTTTTTTTTTTTTTTTTTTTTTTGTCGGGTTTGGATTGAGGATGGATGGTCTGAAACGCATTTGAATGTGATTCTTTTCACTCTCGGTTGAGTGTTGTTCTGACCAGATCAAATACATAAGGACGTCTCTTACTACTGAGGGACGTCCTAAAAACTGGAAGAAGTGGCAAACTTGCGGGTAAAATGCTGCATTTTTTTATAAACGAAAAACCGTTGAAAATCAATTTCTTCGCTAAGATGTTAAGTGGAACATGACGAGTTTCATCGTTCCCTCCGTTTATTGTGTAGGCACCTACAAAAAATTATTTCCGACGGGCACCCTCAGATCCTTCTACACGCTCTTACCTCCTCTGTCAAGCTCCTGTTATCCTAATAGTTTCCACCGGTGAACAACGGTTTGCGCGGTGGACGGCAAGTGCTGCACTCTTTGTCGTGTAGCGGTCAACTAAAATGTTTCATAGGAACCCCGAAGCGCCGCGTTACCGTAGCTTTTCGTCCCATTGATCGGAAGGTGTTCACAATTAGTTGTAGAGTTTTTCCCATAACCTGCCGTTGGTTCCGCGGGCACGTACCGGCACAGACCATCGAGAATGCGGGAAAACCTCGAATCGCTGGTGTCCTTAATTGCATTGGGATAGGCGTACCTGTTCAAGGAAGAAGAGACGTAGAGTCCCACTGTGGATACAGTTAGTGCACCAAGTACAACTGCTATGTAAACGTTAATGATCATTGCCCCCCTCGAGTGTCAAATGCCTAAACTGACCTTCTTTTATACCTTCTCGATAAATCTGTTAATTATAAGTTATATTTACACCGTAGGAAAGTAGGAAATTGACGGTATACCAGGAGAAGTTGAAAAAAATTAGCAGCTCCAAGCTCGACGACACATCTATAGCCTAATGTCTGGCATCATGCGTTAGGAACGAGGATTCACTACTTTCTTATGTTGCGTTTATTTACCTACTCTTGTACTTGTGAATATGCTGAATAATAATATTCTATTCTATTCACTATGTCGAAAACAGTTGGGTAAGCCAAATCTCACGATAATTTGAGTGCATATTAATTGAAACAGGCCAACCCCAGGCCAAGACGCCAGCTATCATATTTTCGAACTTTGGGGTGATGTTACCGTGGGATGTGTCAAAATTTACAATACTGTGAAAAAATATTGGTAAATTCCCTAGGTGCACGCCAACAAGATACCAAATGTTTGACTCCTGGGTTCGAAAGAAACCCACAAATACAAATATCAGTAAAACTTTTTTATTCACTAGGATAAACACATTTGTCATTCATGAACATATTTTTAAACAGCTCATACAGGCCATGCAGGGGCTCTTGGACAATGACGTGTCAGCAGCGTTCTTAAGAGATCAAAAATCAGATAAATTACAAGAAAAAAGAAGAACTGAAATATAACATAGGTCACATATTCAATGCGTTCAAGGATCGGACAAGTGAGGAATCTACTTTGAAGAAATTTGCTCCGCCCTCACTTCCAACTGAGGACAGATATTCTCAAAAAGCGGATGGAGAATCAGCAACAGAGAGCCTGTATTCAGTGATAAAATTCCCATCTAGGCTGAATTTAATGTATACACCTGAGGACAGCTGCTCCTCATTAGGGGGAGGTGATGTTGCGAGCCAGTTCGTCGGAACTGCTTCGGTCAGCTCGACCCAGTTTTCCCGAACTCCCCTCAGGACATCGCCCTCAGGTTCAGTCTGCCGTAGCACCTTGTACGCGATTCACTCTTCTTTATAACATTGTGTTATCCATCCAGTAACCCAATAAAATTTAATATATGTAACGTGGTCGAATGTACCCCAGTGTGATCGAATGTACCATTCGCCTTGCAATTATTACGATGTTTTGTGTATTGGAAAATGTTCATGAATTTTTAAATCATACTTACTGTAAGGATTGTTATGGTGAAAAATACGTTTTTCCGGCCCAAGATAATTCCCTATTGCATTTATTTTCTGTTCCTGTTGGGGAAAAAAATCCCTGACTGATCACAAAGGCTTATTATTAAAAATACATAATAAACCAAAACAGCTGTATAGCTGTATTGGTTTATTTAAAAAATTAGCTATTTAAAAAATTAGCTATTTAAAAAAAAATACATATTTTTTTTAAATAGCTAGGCTAGTCATGCTAGGCTCACATACAAGCGCTAGTCTGTGATAAGGACTTACTACCTTGTTTGTACCGAACTATCTCAAGATTGGTACTGAGACTGAAATTTTGTATGAGGTTTGTTTTGTACGACAATTCTAAATATAAAGTTTACTGTGTTTCCCTCTGCTGTTCATATCTTATCATGAATAAATTATTGTGTTCATACTGGTTGCTGGGTAGATTGACTGACAGAAACTGATGGACAACTGGTGGTAAAATGGAGTGGAAAACGAAGACAGATGGACTGTCCCCACCTAGGTGGGGCACATTCTACAGTTTCGCACTTTTGGGTTTTTTTTTCCTTCTGTTTTTCTATACAAAGACACTTACTTTAGACTTTCCACTATGTTTTCTTTGTTAGTGAATAGTCACAAAATATTACGGTTTTTGTTGTTGTTGAAAAACTGCGCTGTCATTATTGCCTATTTTGTCTTAGGGCGTTGAACGTTCCCCACTTCCCCCTCCCTACCAACTCATCTCACGTTTTTCACTGTCTTATCACTACATTCAGTTATCGACTCTTGGGGAAAACCGAATTCTGGGATTCTCGATGGGAACCTCAACCAGTACGGGAACTTTGATGAGTGCTTCAATTCTAAGATTGAGTACGACGGTCACTCGAGTGGTAACAAATACTGCTTGGTTTCCTTAGAGGTGAAAGTTCCAAATAAACTCGAAACGATCGGAAGCCTTCTTCATTCCCATTATACGATGCGCAAAGGGTCGAAAGAGGTGAATTTCTTCATAATCACCTTACGATACAAGGGAATGATGAATGATGCAGGTACCTACGAATTTCCCGTAAATGATTATAATCAGTTACAATTTGAACAATTTATTGTTTT
>OX940974.1:114073392-114122807 GCA_954871275.1 Leptopterna dolabrata | reverse complement strand
GCCCCGCCCCTGTGTCGACGAGGAACGGGACATTAGTTTTAGAACATTTGAGGAACAGGCGTTGGTGAGCTGGGGCGGAGTGCGGCAAAATGGCTGAGGTGTTGGGGTCTGTCGGATGGGAGGGGCTTGTTTCGTCCGAGGTGATGGGCGGGTGCGATGGTGGTGGTTGGTCCTCCGCGAAGGAGACGCGGGGTGATTTCTTGCCGTTCCGGGGAGGGGGAACGGTAGCGGCGGCGCGAGTGGCGGCCGGGGGGGTGGTTGCCTTGGGGGCGGGGTTGGAGGTTCCGGTCCGTGGTGGGGGAACGGTAGCGGCGGCGTTAGTGGCGGCCGGAAGGGTGGCTGCCCTGGAGGCGGGCTTGGAGGGGCCGTTCCGGGGTGGGGGAACGGTAGCGGCGGCGCTAGTGGCGGGCCGGAAGGGTGGCTGCCCTGGAGGTGGGCTTGGAGGGGCTGACCCGGGGTGGGGGGTCAGTTGATGGAGAGGTGGCATGCTTTGCGGCGCCGGCAGATGCGGGCGGGAGGTTGGCAGCCGTGGCGGCGGCGTAGGAGGGGTAGCGAGGCGTTGTGGTGGTGGTGTGAATGCGGGCGGGGAGGGGTTGGTGGTGGTCCCCCCCGTGTTGGCGAGGAGGGGGGCCCGCCGGATTTACCGGCGGGCGTCCGCGTTTCCCTGCTTGGAGGAGTAGGAGCAGGGGGGCTGGCATTTGCGGGCCTCCCCACCGAAGTTAACATGATAGAAACATCGGTGGGGGGGGGGTCCGCTGGGAGGTAGGTCCTGGTGGGGCGCACGGAGGAGGAGGGGGTTGTCGTGGTGGGGGACCTCCCTCTTCGTTGCTGAGTGGGGGAGATGGTGCGGCGGTCGGACTAGCGCTGGCGTCGGTGGTCGGCGGAGGGGGTTGACCGGCGATCGGCGGAGAGGGAGCGGCGCCGGTGGAGGGAGGGGGGGCCGGCGGCGCTCTTGAGACGGTGATCGGTCCCTGCGCGGGGTGGGGGCGCGGGGTGCGGCGACTTCCGTGACGCCGGCGGCTGCGGCGAGGTCGTGTACTGTGTCGGCGAGACGGAGCAGCGGCTCGTCCGGGCCGTCGAGGTGGCTGGCGAGCGCCATCTGGATGGGGTGGGGGAGGGCTCGCAGCCAGAAAGTCCGTGCGATGTCGGCCGTCACTACGTCGTGCAGCTGATGACGTAGGCGACGGTATAGATGGGAGGGCTTCAAATCGCCGAGATGTTGGGGTTGGGAGAGCGCTGCGACACGTGCGATCTTGGAAGGTTGATATAAATTGACGAGGCGGATGCGGAGGTCGTCGTAGGCGGCCGTGGCGTCGGGGGAGATGTCTGATGTCTGCAGGAGGATCTCATATGGGAGTAGAGAGATGATGCGGGAGTAGCGGGCACGCTGGCTGCGGATGTTGGCGGCCGAAAACGCAGCGTCGACCTGGAAGAACCAGAGCGCGGGGTCGTGCGTGTAGAAGGGGGGGCAGCGACAGCGGGAACGACGCCGAGGCCGTCGTGACGTCGGCGGCGGCGTGTGCGGCAGCTGCAGCGGCGGCGGCAGCGGCGGCGGCGGATGCGGTAGAGCCGGGCGGCGAGAGGCTGGTGAAGGGGTTGTCGGTTGCGTCAGATGTCGCAGCGGTCGGCGGCTGCAGCAGGGACGGCCGGAGGAGCGGCGGTGACGGCGAGTTCGGGTCCATGGTTGAGGTGTCTGTAAGCAAAATTCAATTTGGGTGAGTTTTTTGAATTTTAAAATTCGCAAGTTGCGGCAGCGGGGGTGTTTGCGGTGGAGAGTTGAGAGTTGTGTGAGCGGTTGCGGGTGGGCCAAAAAATTGCGAATTTATACTGACTATTTTAAATGTGAATTTAAAATTCGGGACACCGAACTAGACTGGGGCGACACATGAGGTGGTAAGAGGGTAGAAGGTTGGATGAACGTCGGGTTCACCACTGTGATGAATTTGAATTTATCATCACGGTGGCGTGAAGGAGTAAATAGAGGAGAGCGAGGGAATTTCACCTAGGCGGCGGTAATCCACCGATGTAGGTGAGAGGAAGGAAGTTCACCTAGGCGGCGGTAATCCACCGATGTAGGTGAGTGGAAGGAATCTCGTCTAGGCGGCGGTAATCCACCGACGTAGGCGAGAGGAAGGAAATTCACCTAGGCGGCGGTAATCCACCGATGTAGGTGAAGGAAGGTGCTTGTCTAGGCGGCGGATATCCACCGATGTAGACAAGGGGAAAAGGTAGGAGGTAAATTCCCAGAGCGGCGGATACCACCAGGCATCTGGGAGGAGGAAGGTAGAAGAGAGAGAAGAGAGAGCTGGTTAGAGGAAGTGTCGAATGAAGCTAAAGCTCCAGGATCCAGGGTTATATAGGACTTGGAGGCCTCTCCCTCCAGCTCCCTGTTGGGAGCTGGTAGTGGGGCTCCAGGTTGTGTCCCCTGGATTCTGTTGCCTGTCTCCCCACTCAGATGTTTATTAGCGGAAGGTAAGTTTTACATACGAATATTGGTGAGAGCTTTAAGGTTGCTAGTGGAGTGTTCCCGGGAGGGACTCACGACATATGTTATAGTGGCTCGAGCTTTTAAATCTAAATACTAGCAGGGAACCTCGCGCTTTTAAACATGAAAAAATTTGCGATTTTCAAACGCATTCCAAGGGGATTAGCGCTTACGATACCCACCCCACATGGGTAACAGACTGACCCGGCCGCAAGACCTGAGTGGAAATTTTGATTTCGGACGAAATTCATGGTTCACCTGTCAGAAGTAATCTCAAGCCTAACAGTAGACGCGGAACTAAAAATGTCTTTCATCGATATTATACAAGTAAATATGGGGGGGGGGGGGGGGGGGGGGCTCCGGGGCTTGGACGAGAACAGGAAGAGCTAATAGGCTATGTGATATGAATACCTACCCCCAAAGATAAGTGCTAGGCTGATTGTGGGAATGTGTGTGCAGGGATTGTTAATTTGTGAAGAAAGGTAGCGAATATACTCTCCTTCCCTTTCTCACTCATTAGAGATGTAATTTAGGTACGCGTTGTTGTTGCGTGTACTTTAATGGGGCTTTTAGTATTAAGGAAGGCATATGGTCACAGTATATCGTAGCCCACTGTTTTACCGCTGGGTAATGGATTCTGTACTTCTTGAAATAATCACCATCGCACTCACTGCGAGTGTTAGGAGTGCAAGTTTTCTCACTACGTCATGGTCTGCGGGCAATTCCTCGCCCTGCGCAAAACTATACGAAATGATGGCCCGGTTTTGATGACATTTCCTGGGGTTGTGCGGGTTAGCCCTTGCGAATTTCATCGCTGTCGGACCAATGGTAGTGTGTGCGCATACGCAAACGTAAATTCCGTGAAACAACAATTTTTCAAATTTTAATGGTCCGATCTCGCTCAATTACGGAAGGTAGTTTCTGGGCTGGCTTCAAGACGACTGCCTATGGATTTCGTCGTGATTTGATCAGCAATAGCCATTACGCATGCGCAAACCTGAAATTTGTGGTCATAGAAAAAACTCCAGAGCCGCTACACCAATTTTAGAGAAATTTTCAGGGATTGTTCGGGTTTATCCCAAGACGGTCCCCTATGAATTTCATCGCCGTCGGGCCACAGGTAGTGTGTGCGCTTATGCAAAAGTGAATTTCACGAAACAGCGATTTCTCAGTTCCCAATGGATCGACTTCGGTCATTTTCGGAGGGCATTCGGAAGCTGGCTTCAAGACGATCGCCCATGAGTTGAAACAGTAACAATCACTGCGCAAGCGCAAACTTGAAATCTGTGGTCATAGGGAAAGCTCCAGAACTATTAGACCCATTGTAGTGATATTTTCAGGGATTGTGCGTGTATGCTCTTCGACGGCCCCCTATGAATTTCATTGCCTCCCGACCAATGGTAGCACTACAATAGAGATAATAGAAAATCGATATTTTACCAACAGACCAATAATAAATAAAGCTAAGCACACTCACTATATACGCACAACTATTTAAAACACTACTGTTCATTACTAAGATAATCCTATTACACATACCAGATAATTTATTAATACTCTATTTATGGCTATTCAATCTCTCTGACTTTTTTTTTTACCAACTGATTCTGTACGCCCATGTTACAATAGGTGAGGAGCTATACTGCCCAACTTGGCAGACGTTTTGCTACTGAACAGTTTGAGTCATTTTGTCTTGAATCGCAATTCTATACAATTTTTAGTGATTTTCTTTGCAACTTTAAGAAATTTTTTACTGTAAAAACTCACGATATTTGACCCACAAAAACTCACGTTTTACCCACCCATGTAAACCACAATTACTTAAAATTTGCCAATAATGTATCGTCGCATATTATAAGGTGAAATTTCAGCGGTTGGGTGACACGAACTGGTTCTAAATTGACTTGAAAAATGTTGGATGACAGGAACTGGTTCTAAACTGACTTGAACATTCTATGTCAACGATCCCAAGATAACGAATATTTCAACGCAAAAAGCGGTTGTAAAAATATGTTGGGGGAGGGGAGATTGAAAAAAAAATTGGTGTGAAGAATCAGCATCTAACGTTGATTGTTGACACCACTCTAGTTGTGGAGAAAAACGTTGAGCTAAGTAATGGAACGGGCTCAAACATTGTAGTAGATGTATTGTAGTACATTGTAGTACACCAACTCCAAAGCACATTTGTACCTGTACAGGTTATATGCAGTCAACCCTGCACATGTTTAGGCTAATATCTGCCACGTTATTTTTTCAATTTCCTCAGTTCCCAAGTCGTTTGAGAAGTTACCTAGCAGTAAATCACTCGCGAAGAAATTTTTTTTTCTATGATACGTAGTAATATTATTATTATAATTCCTGAAACAGAATATAATAACTTTTTTTCACGAGTTCCATTGAAGCTATTTTCAAAGTTATTTTCAGGGAGCCAAGTCCACGGTGAATTGTAACTGTAGACAAATGCATATTGCGTTCTGAGAGTCGGGCCTTCGTTTGTGTGATGGTCAGAGATGGGTTGCTTTCGACAATTTCCTCAGTAGCAGCACGAGTGCCTGGTGTTAATTTTTTTTGGCGAAGTCCACCTCTATTTGGGAAGCTCTGTGTACAACCATTCTTTGTGTATTTACGATAAATGCCCGCTTGTGGTTTGAAACCTGCTCTCAACGACGCATCTTTTACTGTTTCCCCCTCTTCCACTAATCGTATAAACAATGATCTTTGATGCAGCGAAACAGAGCCGTACCTCCCTCTTTCAGAGGCCTCCGCCGTTGGTTTGCGGGAGCCTCAGTCGATGCAACTGAACCACTGCTCACTTCAGATTCATCACCGCTACTCATTATGAAAAACGCTGTAAAGTCCTTGTCACATGGGTTCTATTCTATTATTTTATTGGTCTAAAGAAATGCTGGCTGTTTATTTATTGTTTCTTTCATGTAAAATAATTGAAATAGCTATTTCTGGTGGTTTCCACATATGTTGGCCCCCAAAACTTGAATTAGGTACTATGTACGCTCCTTTTTTTTTGTCAAATTACCTTTGATCATTGATTGTACCATTTAATCGTCTTAATCCACGTGTTGACACTTTTTCTAGAGTTATTATACAAATTGATGGTGATTTCAGACGATTTCGCAGGTTTTTGACTCATAAAAAATCAATTTTGGGAGCTGACCATCTGGTACATCCTCAATTTTCCACTCCTTGGTCAAAATCGACTTCATATTCGGTCTTCTCGTCCCCAAAAACATGGAAAACGATACCTCAAAAGCTCATTTTACTAATATGTTACTAAAACACAAAAAGTACCTATTTTTATACACATTTTCACTCATAACTCCCCTGGATATATTCCGATCGGGCTGAAAAGTTACGGGACACAACTAGGACCCAAATGGAGCATGTGTGCGAACGAACGAATTTTTTAGACCGAAAATGAAGCCTGTACACATGATACGGCGTACGGCGGACGGCGGACGGACGTTGCATTTTTGGAATCTACGCACCTTGAAACGGAAAAGAAAAAATTTTGAGGGGGTGTTATAAAAATTTTTTGCTGAGCGAATACATAGGTGTATTATTCACAGAATAATAAACCAACACAAGAAAAGTAAAGGAAACTCAAATATATAACTAGGTGCACCAGCTGAATTTGAATTGAGATCAAGTTTACTTCACAGTGAAACAGAACTTTCAGCCTTCAAAAGATGCATGTAGAAGTTATACGTATTATATATGCAAGAGGAAGGTATTCATACGGAAGGTACCTACCTATACTCTAATTTCCCTGTAAACTGCTATCAACCAGTCTGCAGTTTACAAAGAAAGTACCTACGAACGATTAATTTGGTTGGAACGATTATTAAACTAAAAGGAACGACTATTAAATTGGCTGGAAAGATTATTAAAATGAAAGGGACGGATATTAAATTGAATGGGACGATTATTAATTTGGTTGGGACGATTATTAATTTGGTTGGGACAATTATTAATATGACTGAAAAATGCTATAAAGAATATTATACGCAGTAAGGAATAAAACGGGCAGGGATTTGAAGAGATACTGGCATAACCACTCCAAAGCTCTAGGAAACATAATCAGTCGACGCGTGAAATAACTTCACCTCTGCAGCCCCTTTCATTCTTCGCACTCCACCCAGAAATTACTATAGTGCTCCCTGCATGCCTAGACAGATACTGAATCCTTTCATTTCCTGGCCGCCGGTTGACAAATGAACTCTTAGTTACTGGCCAGACTCCAGGAACGTCCACACTGCGGTGACCACCCGTTATCTTGTTGATATTACCAGAAGAAATCCAAGAGACAGTCCTCGCTTTTGCTGCTTTTCACACTCAACGGAGCCTCAATAAGAAGAACATAAAACAAGAGGGAGAGGAGAAAAAAAGAAATAAACAAAAAAAGCTTCCGAGGATCCTTCGCAGCGATCACGTCGTTTTCTCTCTGATTTAGAAGTGTCCATTGTTGAGATTTCTTGCTCTCAAGTATTATAGTGGACGTGTGATAAAAATGGAGGAAAGAAAAATGAAGACAAAAACACATGAACAGCCTGGATAGGCACGATTCCACTCACAAAACCTGACTAGAGCTTTTTAAATTTTAAACTTTAACTTGAGCAGTGAAAAAGTTCTAGGGATGCAGCATGACCTAAAGATCGAATTTTCGAAATCGTAGCCTACGTAAACTATATTCAACATACCTACTTACTTTCATTTTTACTTTCCTTAGCTTACACAACCCGAAGGATAATGAGAATGATGTATAATAATGAAAAATAATCATTTCAGGTACACAACCAGGATATGGTTCTTGACTCATAATCAATCAGGATATGGGTCTTGACCCAATCCGGCACTAGTAACACACATGGATTCAGGCAAAGTAGCTTGTGTAGCTTGTGATATTCTAGAAGAAAAATTAGCTTATTATTAATTAGGTAAATTATAAGGTGAACAAAAAATGAGCTGGAAGATGGCAATTTTTAGCACAATTTTGGCCTTTCTTCTCCTCATCACCTTTCAAAATCTTTATGGAATACTGTCATGAATTACTCTTGATAGTAGCTTACATCAAATTTTTGCCAATTAAAACGCCTCAACTCCAACGAATTTGAAGTAAATAATGATCATACGAGTAAATTTTCCAAGTGATTTTCATATTAATGTGTAGGTAGGTTCTAAGTCATTTTCTAAGTAATATTTTTCACATAATAATAATGTAGATATCTCGCCATTTGGAGGCGTGGCTGTTCTAACAGTTAAGTAGGTAATTTATGAGCCCAAAAATGGGAATTTTACCTCCTTTTTTGTGAAAAATATTTTGATGATTGAAATGGTCTTTTTCCATCTTGGTCTATCCACACCTATAATACTTTTATGTCAGTTGTTAGCGATTTTAACCAATTTTAAAGGTTATCAACGATTTTTTACCCTCTCATTGTTGGATAAAATCCTTCCGATTATTGAATAGTCATTTTGTTTCTGTCTTACGTCACCATTCTGTCAATTGCTGGTGGTTTTATAAATTATTATGAAACCACCAATTAAGCAATTTTTAGTGATTCTGACACCCAAAAACTCAAATTTGACCTCCTTAGTATTTTTGGAAATCGCTCATCTTTGAACTCAATAATCTTTAACTTGCCAATATGAACGCTTTGGCGAAACTTGCAGTTGTTTATTATGTAGCGTAGAAAAAGAAAAACGAAGTTATTGAAAAAAATAGTCTGTTTCCACTAATACAAACAACAAAAAAAAAGCGAAAAACACTGTTATAATAACTTTAGTTAGGTACCTATTGTTTGTTACTGATGATGGTTTGATCACCAAAACCGGTATAACAGTTTTTTCGCGTTTTTTGTTGTTTGTATTAGTGGAAATAGACTATTTTTTTCAATAACTCCGTTTTTCTTTGAAATGGGTTTTCCACGATTTCTTCGCGAGTGATTTAGTTCGTATATAGCGTAGATCCGATAAAAAGCGTCAACCCAAGGGGTGGATTCAGGATGCTCTAAAACGGATCGGGCTATAAAATATTTTCGGAAATCATTAAACTAAAACTTTGATAACTGTACTTTCCTATGATACGACCCAAAGCACTAGCCACGATCTCAGCAAAATACGGGCAAGGAAAATTTTGGAATACCTCGCACCTGATATCCCACTGAAATTGCAAATGAACACTAATAAATTGCACACAGAGAAACAACTGTTCTATTGAAATAAACACAGCGAACAGCCCGACAATCGGACACAGTGTACCGCTCAGACATACTGTTATAGGATTTAAAAGAGATTAAATATGAAAATCGAGAAAAAGATTAATTCATAACTGTTTGAGAAAGATATTACTGAGAAACTTATAATAGAGAAAGATATTACTTAGACTTTTACCAGGTAGGTACGTAGGCAACTACATTTTTTTTTTAAAACTGTGTAAGTAGAAAGTCTTGCCATGTATTCAAGTTCCACAAATACTTTGTTTAAATTGACTACCTACCTCTATCATTGTCGGTATCACCGAATTTCCAGCTGTTTACGACAGCTCGGACATATGTCCGTTTCCGCAAAGCGAAACACGAAGTTAAATAAAATGAATGATTAATAAATTGTCAATAATAAATGATAAATCATAATAAATAATCAATAATAAATAATAACTTGTCAAATTTTGGACTACGGAACATACCTACATGCAATCGAGTGCGAAGTACGCGATTTTAATTAATCGAACAAAATGTGACCTATGAATAAAACCAGCGCAGTGGATAAAAGGGGAATTTAATTTTTTGTAGTTGGAGATAAGTGAAATTTAAAGTTTGAAGTTTCGTGGTGACCGCAGTCAATCAGGGGAACAAAGAATAAATATACTTATTAGAAGTGGGTAGCTCCTGACTGAGTCCCTCAAATAAACTACTCTTACCCACCAATAATACTTATATTTAAAACTGGAAGCAAGGGAGACATTGATGTCAACCTTAATTCATTTTCAAAAATACCGACATTCCCCTTTCTCCACCTGTATTTTTCATATTCAAGTTCCTCACTTCTCCATTGCTCAAGTATAAGATCAGGAAGCCTGTTCTCAAATAAACTTTGTTAATGTTTATATTAATGTTGCAGTGATCTTCTTTTTCAGTGCTGGTTGATGGAAGTTTGAAGGACGATTGAGATCCAAGTGTTTTTGAAACAATTACTTATTGAAAAAACACACGGTTTCAACTGCTCTCCGACAGGAGGTCATCTTCAGGTGTACCAGAAATACGTTGTAAGACAAATTGAAAGCTTGTGTTTTTCAATAAATAACGGTTTCAAAAACACTTGGCTCTCAATCGTCCTTCAAACTTCCATAAACTTTTTTAGTTACTACTACTACAGCCAGCGGCCTTGAACCGAAAAAAATCTTACCGCTCGCCCTCCGTACCGTAAGCGCCCATTCTACCTCTGCATTATTACCTAATATAAGCCCACATCTTTGAATCGGGGTGATCTTTCAAATTTCGTTTATAAATTAATGTTACCAGCGAGCATACTTTGGAAGAATGGTAACGGAACGAGTTTGTGTGCAACTCCTTCAACATTTTCTGCAACTTAACGGGTTCTTGGGTCGTGACCTACATTTTAAAATTTTTGACCTTATCACTAAATGTTTCATCATCAAATTTTTTCCATTTCATAGTTCAAGACGTTTAAAATGTATCACCCTGAGGAGTTCACTTGATTTACAAATAGATCACAAGTACATGATACCTAACAGAAGCAATCGCAGTACCAAAGACATTTCATGTGGGGCATAAAATGCAGCGTAGCCGCCTACCCCAGGTTATAACAGCTTCTTGAGCACTATGGACGTCCCTATGGAGTTCTATTCAATTACGAGCTTTTTGTTTTTTGTTCTTCGAGATCGTTCTACAAACATTCCTCAGTGGTACAATGGTACATCACTCAAACATCTGCATATCTGTTGTTTGATGGAGACAAACATGTTGGTAGCTCATTTCGTGTGTTTAATTTTTTCTATTTTATGTATCAGTGATGTCTATATTATGTATCACAAAGGTTATTAACTCACCAGTATGTCCACAATATTCTAAAATATTTCTTGGCCGAGTCAGTCTTTGTGATTCTGAACGTTGAAAACCTCGTCACCAGTTCACTGGGGATATTTTCGTTGAAACTTACAAATCCTGACATCGCTTTCGTCAACTCATCCTGTGGTTTTTCAGTGTTGAAATCCTTATATACGTATATGGTTCGGTTTGTGAAGGAGGGTGGTGTATTTACGATGAGTCGTTGAAGTGTACGGTTCTGCTTCTGTTCTATTCTCCTGAAATCGGATCATGAACAGGTGCCCCAAATTGAGACTGAGTATGTTATACTGGTCGGATCAATATTATGTACGTTATTTTATTATGTATAGAAATATTTCGGTTGAATTGAGGAGGCTTTATTTGAGAAACGCGATTACTCACGTACGTGTACGTGATTCATATCGGAGGGTGGTTATGTGGGCACTGAACGTGAGGCGCTGGTCCAATAAAGTCCAAGGTACCTCTGGCTTTCAGCCTGTGGAATACTGGCACCTTGGCTGTATAGTGGTGGATTGATAAACTTCAATTCATATGTGAACTATGAGCTACATCCTCAAGAGTTTTCACACCAATTCGTCTGCAGTCCAGCGATTGTGTGAACTGCGGTAGCTTCCAGAAAGCTCAAAAATCGTGTTTACATGTGGAAAATCGTTGGTTTCATTCTAAACAAACAGTTTACAACACATCTCTCACATAAACTACTTATTCCAATTTATAAGCTGTTCCACGTATGGAAGCATGTGGTACGTTCAGAATCAGCGGCCTATTTCCTATAAATATGCAACTGTATATTCTTTTTATTTTTATTGAAAAACAGTTTTGGATCCACATTCGTCGTAACCAGAAAAATTTGGAATAAACTATTCAAACCCCTGTTCCTCGTTTAATTACTACATACGGAGCCGAATCCAGTGGATTTGTCGATCGTCCCTGCAATTTTGGAATTTCCTCCCCTTTTATTATCAATAGTTTTATATCAAGATATCAACAGCATTTATTGCTGAGGGGATTTCAAATGAACGCAAACTCTGATTTGGAGGTCATTAAACCAACTACACAATCCTAGTGTAACGGTCGTTCAAGAGAACTTCAGAAGTTTGTGTTCGTCGCTAGGATTTTGCGAACATAGCCATTACAGAGACAGAGGAATACAAATATCATCATATCATCATACTCTTAATATAAGTGCAAGCAGATAAACAGCCATTCCAGGCTGAGGCTTTTCGTCCGACTGCCCTGCCAGCGTCGCGGACGTGATCAGCTGTCCTCCAGTGAGAGGATGGGAGGCCTATTCGCTAAAAGAGATAGTGAAAAGAGATTATCTATTTTGAAAATCTCCGAGGAGAGACGGTCTCCCTCGGGGGACAGTCTCTTATAATGTCTCCCGGGTTCGTATATTTTACTGAATAGCTCCCGTGGCCTACCTCAACCCGTATTGGATGTTTTTACTCATGAATCGATAACATGTATATATTTTTAATGAACAATCGGCTTACCTTTAAGAGACGAAAAAACATACATCAAAATGACCGATATGGGCTACCACGAACGAAGGATGATACACGATAACACTATCAAAGAAACGAGAAATGAGAAATAGACTCCCTCTTTCGAGAAAACACACCTAATTAGGTGTCTCTCTGAAAGAGACCGAAATCGCCAAGATGGCCGCCAACTGTCTCTTTTGGAAGTTACTGAATAACTCTGTCATGGATGTTATAAAAATCTCTTTTGCCAATAGAGAGAGTCGAACAAAAAAGATATGTCTCTTTTGCTTCGTGAATAGGACCCCAGAATTCGTTCTGAAAATTTCGCTCTTTACTTGGCTACTCACTGCCTCACCACCTTGTGTGGAGAGGGGTTCGCCCAACAGCTACATGGGTCATACTTGGACATGTCACGACGTGTAACGGTGGTCACCCATCCAAGTAATAACCACGCTCGAGGTATCTTACCTTCGGTGATCTCGCGGGAACCGGTTGATTCTACCTGATAAGGCCGCTGGGCAAGTATATGTGATGGAATCCAGACTCTGCAGGACAGTGGTTTATTGTCGGGAATTATGTACCAGGCTTTTCACTGAACGGAAGTAATACGGTAGATCTAACATAAGGGGTTGGTACTTGAATATCCGTACTAACTCCATCTCCTTCGCCGTTTCAACTTCCTCGCGTTCACGTAATCTCAAAACGAGGATTGGGGAGAAATGTAAACGATCTAACTATACTTACATTAAGCTGTGATTAATGACTCCTGAAACCCCTGGGAAGTGGAGTAGCTAAAAGAACAAGGAAATGAACTCAGAGGAAGAAAATATTCTATCCGAGACGGAAGGAACGCATGAGGCGATCTCGTTAGTGTCCGCTGAGGGAAGGTGAGTTCATTTTCCAAGAAAAAACCGTCCACTACCAGAGAGATCCATACAACAAGTCTTTGTGAAATACAAAAAACAGCAACCCTTTGCTTCTGACATGACATGAAATTCTTACTGAAAAGTCATCATGCATGAATGAAAAACCTCCTACGTATATATTCAAACAAGGACACGAGCATGGCATTAATGAAAATCGCTATACAAAACATCATCCCGTTGACAGACACGGAAGAAGAATGAATTGAACTAACTCAAGGGAATCTGATATCGTTGAATAGCTGACTTTGAACTTCAAAAATTCACTTAAAACATGGTTATGCTGCTTGGTTGGAACTTTTTTATTCGTTGAAGTCATTCCAGCTTGATGACATATGGTATCCAATTTTTTCTCAAAGGTTTCGACTTGTTACAGTGGGAAGAAAGGAGGAGGGATTCGCTCAAGTGCCACGTTCAGAGCGCAATTTACATCCGGTTTCTATGGTTCTTTTTTCAATCGACTGAGTTTTCGGTCCGGTTGCGCTACAAACTTGGAAAAATGTTCAAATTGATGTCACAATTGATGGTGGTGAAAGGGATGAATTTCACAAACTTATGATTGGGGGGGGGGGGGGGGGGGGGGGGAATTTGGCGATCCCCAGATCTAGTGATTCTCATAGTTCACTTTGAATTGACCATTTTTGGCCTGGTTGTCTGTGGTTCGTTATTGAGGGAGTTGGTTACTCATACGGAGGGGATACATCTACAGCGTGCTGTCCAGTAGGAGTCCTATCTAATGCATACTCAAAATATGTGGAACGCTTTTTTTGTTCTTTTGGTTTATTATTCTGTGAATAACACACCTACCTATGTATTCGGTTAGCAAAAAATTTTTATATCACCCCCTCAAAATTTTTTCTTTTCCGTTTCAAGGTGCGTAGATTCCAAAAATGCAATGTCCGTCCGCCATCCGCCGTATCACGTGTACCGGCTTCATTTTCGGTCTACAAAATTCGTTCTTTCGCACACATGCTCCATTTGGGCCCTAGTTGTGTCCCGAAACTTTGCAGCCCGATCGGAATATACCCAGAGATGTTATGAGTGAAAACGTGGATAAAAATAGGTACTTTTTGTGTTTTAGTAACATGAGCTTTTGAGGTATCTTTTTCTATGTTTTTGGGGACGAGAAGACCGAATATGAAGTCGATTTTGACCAAAGAGTGGAAAATTGAGGTTCTACCAAAGGTTCAGCTGCCAAAATTGATTTTTCATGAGTCAAAAACCTGGAAAATCGTCTGAAATCACCATCAATTCCTATAATAACACTAGAAAAAGTGTCAACATGTGGATCAAGACGATTAAATCGCACTCCCAATGATCAAAGATAATTTGAAAAAAAAAAAGGAGCGTACCTACCTAATTTGTGTTTTGGGAGCCAAAATTGGTGGAAACCACCAGAAAAAGCTATTTCGATTATTTCACATGAAAGAGACAATACATGAACAGCCAACATTTCTGTAGGTATGTCCAATAGAATAATAAACCCATGTGACAAGGACTTTGCAGCGTTTTTTTTTTTTTGGTTCTCCCGTTTCACATGTCGAGGAAGTTGAACAGAAATGTTTTTACCAAAACAGACATACGCACAAAGCATTCAATATAGAAATTCAAACAACACATACACGAACGATTAAATATAAATGTTTTGTCCATTTTACAGAAGGTGGGAAGATTCCGGGCTGGGATGCTTTCACAAAAAACTGCATCAAAATTGATTTAATCTTAACCTAATTAAAGATACGCTAATTACCTTCATATGATACGAGTGTGATCGAATGTATGAGGGACGCTTCTGTATATTTGACACTGCGGTAAATCTCGTGAGATGAGATGAAAGGCGAACATCCAATTGGAATGTTGGAAATTAATAAGAATATTCAACGAATTGTAGCATCATAATTATGTGTGGGTGTTTTCTACGCAGAAGCTGATCTCTGACGTGCTTTTACGTAAAAATTGTGGTAACTATGTTTCAAGCGGGACAACGGGAAGTGTGAAGTTTGGCTGAGAATGAAGTGGTTGGAGGTAGGAGGCGTAAAGGATTAAGTACGAGGATCCGGGTGCTGCTCGGCATCTGCACCACTCTTGGATTCACGAACCACTGCTCACTCCTAAACCGCCGGCGTCCATTACATTAATTTCCATCCATTTTTCACATTCTCAAGTGCGAGGTCCAACTTCCACTACTATTCCAGAGTGAATTTTCAGTCCCACTCTAGGCCTTTCTTCTCCTAAACGATTGGGCCGCTTTCCGTAGGCTGTGCACTGTGATACTGAGAGGCGGCAAAGAATCTTTAGCGTTCAATTCTGCGTTCGTCGATACATCAAATTAAATTCGAATTCCACTGATCCAAAATTCGACCGACCGGGCAAATATTTCGAAAGTTGGATTAGAATGTTTTTATTTTTTCCTCCAAAGCATTAAAATAATGCTTAAAAATGGGCAATTTTCAAGGCTTACAAATTCTCATTTTATAGGCCAAATTCTGTTCAATAACGGAAATTAACACTTATTGACCACAGAATGAGGTATTTATGTCGGAAAGTCTAAAATGAGTGTGAAATTTAATTTCCGAGTTTCCGATAGAATTGACGTATCAGGTAAATCGCCGAGTTCAACTCAAATCCCGCTTCAAGCGCTAGGGCATAATTTTAAACGATGTTCAAAACCGCAAATTTATAAATACATTTAAAACCCACCTCAAAAATCAAACCGAAGGCAGGCGGAGAAGAACCTTCGCCTCCGAAGCTTCGCTCCGCCTCCGTGGGTCAACAGCCTGTCAGATGTCAATAGACCTGATACGTCTGTACCTGATTACGCATTTTTATTTTTAATCACCCCCATTTAAAAAATACAGCTTATTTTCGAAAAGGGCTTCAAACTAACATTTTTCCAAGAGTTCTAAATATTTTTTCGAAAAAAAAGACGAAAATTTCCCAGTGTCATGAATTGGCCACAGATATGCCAAGGCTACTGATGTAGAAGGAAGTGTGTATGTCCAATAATAGGGCTCTGGACTAACTAGTTTTTCCGCTAGGAGCGCCTGATTAGTTGCTTCCGGGGCAACCAAGCACTTTCCCGTTATCTCGTACTATTCGATCCCACCACCCGATTTTTCCATCGTGATTTTAATTTTTTTTAAACGCTGCAAATTACTATACAACGGTTTATTATTTACCTGTATAGATGCCCCTTCTGCGTAGATCACTGTTTTCTGTGGTCAATACCCACCCTCGAGCTCCCCCCACCCCAGGAAAGCCCTAAATCGAGTACTGCAGCCGGCCCGGGAATTACAGTTTCATAAAAACCAGCATGTAAAATGGAAAAATTCGGACGTAGTTCGGAAGGTAAATTGTTGATGTGGAGTGAAAAATATTTTTTTCTGGTCCCGACTGGGATACGAACCTGCGACCTTCAGCGTCAGATCCTGACCCCTAGCCCACTGAGCTACGGGGCATATGGTTATGAGGCCGTGATGTGAGCTCTCAATTCAGGTTGATTCCTGCAGACACGCTGCTCGTTAGGGCAAACTCAATTTTATGGCAACATCGTAGAATGCTCCGGATGGTCTCAAAAAAAAAAAAATCAAACTATTTAAAAATGCGATAAAAACCCACACCTCAAAATAAAATCTATCGAGATAGGGATACTCTAGATATTTCAACCACTATTTTTCACGCCTTTCGAGTTGAGTGACAGTAACGCCAACTGGAGCCCAAACGGGACCACATATCAAATTTCGTAAATTTTGGTTCATGGGAACTAAGGAAAACGCCGCTGACGGCGTAAGGCGGACGTTCGGAAATATTGTTATTCGATATGCGTATTCTACGTCCCTTGAAACGTAAACCATGAAATTTACTTGAGGGACTTTTTTTTTCATGGTCGATTCCAAAAGTTCATTATTGAAAATAATTAACAACAAAAAAACCGGTTTGTTACGGATACTGATGCAAAAGCAGGTCCTTACTCCGTACATGAGGTGGCGTACATCCGGAGAACTGGTGGCAGCAGTCTCTGGATAGAAGGTTCTGTGTGAAACAAGTGTGTTGACCGAGACGCTTCCATTTCGATCATCTTATTCTACATCAATAGATAATTAAATTCCATTTCTACCGCGTAATATTTACATTTTAAGGCTTCCCAAATGACTGATTTGTCCTCGAGTAATCACGGTATTTCACAATAAATGCGTACCTAGTAGTTGCACCTTACATATTGACACTGACTTGGAATCAGATGTAGCAACTAGGTCAACGTGAGCAGTTCCACTACTGCACCGATTCCTCGAGAGTGAGAGGGGAGGGGGGGAGGGGGATTAGATTTCGATTCAGCAAAATTTGCGTTTAAAAATAGGTGGACAGTAGGAGATATTTTCATTTAGGTATACTAAAGATCCTGTTCCCTCAACACAGAAGGATGTCGTTTATGACACTCAAGGTGAGGCCTCATGTGGAAAACGATTCATCAGACACCCAAAATTTCTGTAGGCCATTTTGCTGGTGGGGCAAGGCCAGCTTCGCCCCAATGAACGGCCGCCCATGTTAAAACTATAAACAGTTTGAATGAGTTCTTCGAACCATTACATTGTTCATAGACCCAATTTGGTAATGGCGATGGTTTAAATTATGGAAGGACTACAGTTACCTATTTGTACAAGTAATTAAACGCCGCCTAAAAGTAGGAGGAAAAAACTTGGATAGTTTACCGCCTGGGTAAAGAACTTGAGATAAAGGGAAAAAACACTTCCCTTTCCACTTTCTTGATACCTTCGACGGTAAATATGCGAACGGAAAGAGAGGGAAATCGTAAATTCGACTCGCGCATGGACACAAATCGAGAGCCAGCTTACGTCAAAATATCTGGAAACGGGGTTAAACAACAACTTCATCACTTTCCACCAAGTTTTCGGTTAATATATTGCTTTCATCAGGGCTTATACAACACACAAGACAAGATATACATTCGCCAACTATTATTATAGTTAAATACATTGCTCAAGAATGATCCGTATATGCAACTTACTCCAAGGCTGTCAGTTGAGTTGAAGTGGAACTAGTGGAAACGTCTTCATATACGTGAAAGACCAGGACTACAGAAAGAGAGCGAGAAATAAATTAAACTCTTTCCGGAGTTCTGCCCGTTGTTTTCATGAGCATGGTGTTTCCACCAGTCCCTGCTCAACTGACAGCCTTCGAGTAATAAGTAGCATACAACTCTTTTAGAGCTGGGTACTTACGGGCTCTGCTACCAGAGTCTGCCAAGGTAACTTTTCTGTGCGCATGCGTGCATGCCAACTCCACCAAACCTCAAACTCCCGGAAAGCTGTAGAATGATTTTATTTACGACCACGTACGAATTCGAGGAAGCTGTGCCACACCTATTATTCCGAAACTGCAGGACAGGTTTCGATGAATCTTTTTCAAATGAAAGAGGACCATCCCCGGTGGTACCGTACCAGTGTTTTAAGTTTTGAAAAGAAGCAGTAAAAAAGAAAAAAAAAGTACTGGACCTGTACTGCCAGCAAAAGGAAGAACGCCCAATCTCACAAATTTCCGAAAATGGGGTTTTCACGTATCTCCCCCTAATTTTGACATGCTCTTTCCATTGGTGAAGTCAAAAATTGAAAATTCAAATTGGAAAATTCAAACGTCGACATTTTCAACCGGAAAATTTGGTGTTAAAAGTAAAAACGCTGCAAAGTCCTTGTCACATGGGTTTATTATTCTATTGGACATACCTATAGAAATGCTGGCTGTTCATTTATTGTTTCTTTCGTGCGTAGTAATCGAAATAGCTATTTCTGATGGTTTCCATTAATTTTGGCTCTTGAAACACAAATTAGGTACGCTCTTTTTTTTCTTCTTTTTTTCTTAACTATCTTTGATCATTGGTAGCGCCATTTAATCGTCTTGATCTACGTGTTGACACTTTTTCCAGTGTTATTG
Source organism: Leptopterna dolabrata (assembly GCA_954871275.1). Classification (NCBI taxonomy): domain Eukaryota; kingdom Metazoa; phylum Arthropoda; class Insecta; order Hemiptera; family Miridae; genus Leptopterna; species Leptopterna dolabrata. Next base: position 114,103,858 of record OX940974.1, on the reverse strand, counting down.
TACAAACTGATGGTGATTTCAGACGATTTCCCTGGTTTTTCACTAATAAAAAATCAATTTTGGGAGCTGAACATTAGGTAGAACTCAATTTTCCAGTCTTTGGCCAAAATAGACTTAATATTCGGTTTTCTCGTCCCCAAAAACATGGAAAACGATATCTCAGAAGCTCATGTTACCAACATGTTGCTAAAACGCAAAAAGTACCTATTTTTACACACATTTTCACTCATAACACCCCTGGGTATATTCCGATCGGGCTGAAAAGTTTCGGGACACAACTAGGGCCCAAATGGAGCATGTGTGCGAAAGAACGAATTTTTTAGACCGAAAATGAAGCCTGTAGACGTGATACGGCGGACGGCGTACGGCGGACGGACATTGCATTTTTGGAATCTACGCACCTTGAAACGGAAAGAAAAAAGTTTGAGGGGGTGTTATAAAAATTTTTTGCTGAGCGAATACATAGGTGTATTATTCACAGAATAATAAACCAAAACGCCTCATCCCATCAAGTCAAAGATAAAACGACCCAAGTAAGGCACCGTAAACGCCTCAAATCATTTTATTCTAATCCTAGATTCTGAGGAGAAACACCTCAAGTCGGTGAAAATCGAGATGAGGCGTTTCACCTTGCAATCATTGGCTTAATTACTGGGTTGAGTCATTTATCGTCAGATGAGCGAGGCGTTCTTCCTTTGATTATTATAGCAGCTGAGCCCACATGAGGTGTTCTTCACGTGGTATTCCACTTGATACTAAGAAGACGGAAACAATCGAACAAATTTGTCGTCTCATGCCAGAAAGCAGGAAAAGTTTTAGGGAATTGCTTCCAGTTGACGAAGAAGCAAAAGATTTAGTAGTTGAAAAAAATGATTTAAAAATGTTAAAAAAATAAAATAACTTATATTTCTATTAATAAAATTATGGTGTACACAAACATCATCAATTAAGTAGTATTTAATACATTTTGTTACAGTTTTTTTCTCCATTTTTTTTGTACAGTTATTTTGATTGGATTTTTTCCTGGAGGAATATCTTATATTTGAAAGGAATATAGAGAAAAAAATAATATTTGAAAGTTCCAGTGATATTTATACATTTCACAGAAAGCTGGTTCCAAAACAGCATTTTTTATTTTGCATAAAGCTAAACAAATATTTTGGGGTTAGCTGCACATTTCAAAGGTAAGTCCATTATTTCGGAAAAAAATTTAAAATACAAAATTGAACAAAAGAAAATAGGGAAAATGGATACATTTTTTTTAAATGTCTATAAAAGCAAATATTTCTCCTTTCCTCTTCTTTATTACGAATCCTAGAATCACAGAAATAAAAAATATGCCGATTTACTAGGTAGGTGTAAATAATACGGCATTCAGTTTTGGTATTTAGAAGGTGTTCTTGACTAGATGCATCTTGTTATTTTTATGAATCGTTCAAAGGAAAAACGCCCCAACGAGTCCAGTCTCAAGAAAATAAGGGCAGGTGTCCCTCAAGGAAGCGTGCTTGGGCCCTTACTATACCTTCTGTATACACGTGATGTACCTAGCAATGAAAACACGACAATAGCAACTTTTGCTGATGATACTGCCATACTTGCGGTTGGTGACTCAGTAGAGGAAGCAACTAGGAAATTACAGCATTCTGTTGATGATGTAAGCGCCTGGACCAAGAAATGGCGACTGAAGCTTAATGAACTGAAATCTACTCATACTAACTTTACGAACAAGAACATAACAACGATAGCAGTCATGATGAATGAACAACAGATCCCCTACGCTAATACAGCAAAGTACTTAGGGATGACTCTTGACGCCAAATTAAGATGGAAGGAACATGTGATTAAAAAAAAAAAGATCAGTTAAATATCAAGTTCAAAAAAATGTACTGGTTGCTAGGCAGATATTCTGAACTATCTGTACACAACAAATTGCTAATCTACAAGCAAATCCTAAAACCTGTGTGGACTTATGGTATCCAGCTCTGGGGCTGTACTAAAAAGACGAACAGCAAGATTATACAAACTTTTCAGAACAAGGTACTGAGGAGTATTGTCAACGCCCCTTGGTACATCAGAAATGATGACCTCCATCGAGACCTCAAGATGGAATCCGTCAGCGAAGTGGCCAAGCAACATGCGATTAAATACGAACAGCGGTTTCATGAACACATGAATCCGGAAGTTCTTCGACTCCTGGACAACAGCAACGCCACCCGGCGGCTTGATAGAACAAAACCTTTCGACCTTGTGATGTGACAATGTGACAAGTGTAGTGATTGAGTGTTCTCTTGAGTTACAGCCACTGGGCTACAAACTCTACAAACAGTTGAATAATATTATAGCAAACTAACTTGATGAGCTAAGCTCAGTTATTATGTTACTGATATAGCAAATATATCGATTATTTAAAAAAAAAAAATCAGTTTTGGTATTTAGAAGGTGTTCTTGACTAAATGCATCTTGTTATTTTTATGAATCGTTCAAAGGAAAAACGCCCCAAGGCGTTTCTCCTTAGACTCCAGTGTAGAAACTCCGTCAAAACCTAAATAAAACGCCTTATAAGTAGAATAGATTATTTTGGCTATAATTTGGTATCAATACAATCACTAAACACCGATTTATCGTGGTGTGAAGAAATGTTTTTATAACAAACTGGACAGAAGTTAGGACGAGGGTAACTGAGTAAAACTTTGAAGTGATCTCCTGAAAAACTTGATTTTCAAGAGACGAGGTTCTTCCTTTTTACGGCAGTGTACTGGGCCAGTTATACTCTTCGATTTCTAGTGCTTTGACAGACACTGCACGATTTGACGACAGAAAATGCCAAATACTGTGGATGCCCCATAATGATGGTATGAGTACTTGATAGCATGAGATTAACTAAAAATATCGCACTAAAAAGCAAAAAATAAAATTTAAAAAAAACCGACTTCAGAAAAAGCGGTATAAAACTAAGAAGTAAAGAATAATTTTTATACTGAACCACCGCACATAATTATTCAAAGCCAATACAACAAAATACTTGAAGTCTGCGCCAAATTTCAACTAAAAACCCCACACACAGCCTTCATACTTTATCCCTTGGTTTTATACATTTTAGATGAAATTTGGTGCCGACCTCAAAAATGTTGTTGTATTGACTTTGAATAATTATGAACGTTTGTTCATCATAAAAATTATTCTTTACTTTCTAGTGGTATGCCGCTTTCTTTGAAGTCGGTTTTTTATTTGTTAAAAAAAAAAAATATTCCGAGGTGGTTATTTGTGGGGCCTAGAAACCGAACTATGATATTGGTGTCCGAGCGGGCTGGAGCGTCTCCGTTTGGGAGAAAAGTTTCTAGTTTTAGTCTCGGACGGGCATCCATGCGATGTTTGGTGTTGCATATTATGGTCTCCTAACGAGCGATAAGCTCTTTACCTCTGATTTTTACATCAAGTGAAGTCTCACGAGAGGCAGAGTTCATGCAATTCACAGTCCGAGAATTCTGAGCAAACACATTCCCCCACAGGTGAAAATTCCCCAAAGAGGTGAAATCCACGGACATACAGTTGAAAAAATTGTATTGAGTCCTGACAAGGATGACAAAGAACGCCTTGGTTGGATTTAGAGATTTATTCTACCAACATTTCAACCTTCACAGCGAGCTCCCAATCATGCTACATACAACTGGTATGAAACTATTTGCTACTGCTTACAATACTGGTTTGACAACATAAAACCTTTCTTAGAAACGAGGATGGGTAGGTAATGCTGAAGTCTAGAAACTACTATTATAGGTACTTACTCCAGTTGGTTTCAATTTCGCCCTATTATACCCGAACCTATCAACTTCCAACAATGAACTATATAATTTTGTCAAGAACTAATAATACTCCAACTGTCAAGGGTATGCCAACCGACCGACGTTTCATTGTAACTGTGGGGAGATCATGTTCACTGCTACGGAAGCTTGCGGTCAGAGCACTTAAAAGACCAACAACTAGTTTGTAAACCGATAAAGTTACCGTTATTATCGATAAAGTTTACACCCATCCGTTTTCCGCTTTCATTACAACAGTCGATCCCACTTATCACTTCGTAAAACATCTGATTAATTAAATAACTAAAATTAACGCCTTATAACAGGATCGCACCCCGTAAAATGCCCCGTCTATTGAACTGACCGGCAAATATTTATGGCCATTAATTTATTAATTATAAATCATTGTTAAATATGCAACATGATGACCGTTGGAGTCGTCGATTTGTATCTAAATATTATACATCATCGACTGTGATATATTATTACCAATATTATTCTTAGCCATTTATTTATTCGTACTGTTATTGTTGACTGTTCTTTCACTAGGTATATTTTAATTGGATGAATGAATGTTTTGAATGCCATTGATTGAATGGCGGGCTGTGTGCATGTTCTACTGAGCTGTGGAGGGGCTGGAGGATTTGGTTTAATCATAATAATGGCAGTTCATTCTGAGCGGTGTGGAGTTTAAATATGGGTATTGTCGTGAGTCCCTCCCGGAACTACAACTCTGCATACTTTAAGTTCTCACTAAAAACAACCCTTAGAATTAAGTTACCGGCAATAAACGGTAAGAGTGGGGCAACAGACGCAGGATCCGGTACACAACCTGGAGCCCCACCACCAGGGTGGTGGCTTCAGGGTCTATATAACCCCGGATCCTGCGCCATTTTCGCCATTCTACACTTCCTCTAGCTGCTGGCTACTCTCTATCCTCAACCTCCTCTCTTCAAATTCACCTCTTAAATTCTAACACCAATCATTCCACAGTAAAATCACACTCACACATTTCATCAGAATTAGGTGGAGGTCTCGCCCTTAACCAATCCTGATGAAATACACTACACGCTCGGTGGAGGTCCGCCCTTAACCGCACACACTCTCTACACAAATTCACCATTAAATTCATTCACACACACACTTCATCAGGATTAGGTGGAGGTCTCGCCCTTAACCAATCCCGATGATATACACTACACGCTCGGTGGAGGTCCGCCCTTAACCGCACACACACACACACACACACACACTCGCCAAAATTCACTCACATCATGCATCTAAATTCACTCACCTAAATTCACTCACCTCAACTAATTCTATACCAATTCTTTATTTCACACGCTCGGTGGAGGTCCGCCCTTAACCGCAACCACATCCAAACCACACACTTTAAATTCATTCTTAAATTCACTCCTATCCAACATCCAACTACCTCCACCTCTTATGGTGAATTTTACATCAACCTAAATTCACCATAGGTATCTTAAAGCGGAGTCTTTAAGGAATTTAAATATGGGTACCTATTTACTAAATATCGAGAGTTTTTTGTCACTGTTAATAATTAATCTTGTTCTCATCAAACTTATTGTTAGAAATTTATAATACATATATTCATGTGAACTTGAACTTCTGACTATTTGCTGTCCTGCAATATGCTGTTTCACCAAATAAAACCATTTAACATTAACATTAACCATTGCGGAAATGAACAAATCATTTTGATAAGCGTAAAATTATACATGTACCTACTCAATAATATAGGGATTTGACGAATATAATAAGACAATGACAAAAATTTCAAAAATTTCAATGCCTCTAAATTAGTTTGCACAAAATCAGGTCAAGCAATTTTTTTCACTCCAAAATTACTCGAAATCTGAACAAATTTTCTGGTCAACAAAACATGGGGAGGGCAATTCTATGCAACAATTTATTTGGATGACAAAGAAGTTAAGAGAGAGATTAAATGACAGATTTTGTCTATTTTACGGTTACAAATAGTGGAAAAGGTTAGATAATTTGTAGGTTGAAGTACGACATAATTGACGTACGTACATAATTTCGAAAATTCGCTCATATACCAGTCATATGCTGCACGACTGGAATTTTAAATTACGATGGTAGAATATTTCAAATTGGACTTCCCCCGACATATTCCCAAAGTTGCAGGGGTGAGCCGATGACCTAGGGCGTTGGCTGTGTACCACTTAGTACATAGTTGGGATTCGGAAGGCGCGGAACGACTCCGGTCCGCCGGTTCGAATCCCAAGCCCTCGCTTCAACCCAGGGCGGTGAGGCAATGGGTAGTCTTGAGCTTCGGTAGCCTACCGGATCAAATAGGTACGATACTTACGATAATTTACTACGTTTAAAAGCAGAACTACATTTTATGGTTTGATCAAGTTTTTGCGAAAAGATAAAAATAAAAAGTGTTGGTTGTCAACGTGAGGATGTGATCGAAAACCGTATTTTTTCATGTCCGGGACCTTCTGATTTCAGATTCGCGTTATACACAAAATACTGTGGAGGTCTTTCATTGAACCTTTTGAAAACTCCCCTTTCTAAGGAAAATGAAGCGCGCTTCTCAGCTCCATGCGTAAGAAGGTGCGACACAGAAGAGTTTATGTCCTATACCATAGCTACGTGACTCCGAAGCCCAGTAGTGAGGGGGAGCGAAGTGTTCTCAAAGTAATGAAGCACCCACGGATTATTAACGAGATATTCTCCGTGATTCGTCACCTCAAAGTGGTTTGAGCATCATCAAAATGCGGGTCACGTCAGAATGAGACGCGACTAACGTGTTGTAGTTCCTCATAAAAGGCACCAAGAACATGGGGCGACGTGGGATGAAAGGGCGTTTTACATCGGCGCCATTAGGAAAAATTAATTACGTACTCCCAGGATTTTATATAAGCATTTTTTTTTTCATTTTTCGTTTTTTAAATTTACTTATTTATTAGAAAATGCTATACATCCAGAATGGATAGACAAAAGAATAGAGTAGACACTACCAGGATAGGTAGACAAAATTCAGGTTGACAGGCGGTCGGGTGAAGTAATTAGGTACTCTTACAAACAATATACAAGCGTCAGGACATACAATTTCCTGCCGAAAGTTTTCGTTTTGGGTCAGTCCGTGAAGGAAATTTGCCTCAAAGCGTTGAATATAAATGAGATGGAGAGATAATTACAGAGCACTGGGTCAAGCGGCCAACGACAAGAGCCGCCACACGCGCCTTTCGGCAAGTGATGCCCATTGCGAAGATACCAACTATGATAATTTGCGCTACGGAAGATCTACGCGTTCACCATTGAAAATACGATTTTTGGCTTTCAATTACCTCCAATTTCACGGTTTCACCATGGATTCGGATTTTTCCCGACGCCATTTTCATAAAAAGTTGACATTTTTGACATGAAAGTTCGCACCATTTTTGTCATTCAAAGTTCGCGTCATTCTGGACTTCTTTTACCAAAAGGCGACAGTAGCGGCAACTACGGCAGGGCGTTTTCCCCGTTTTCCTGGATTGGAAGGACAGGCAGCATATCATCTATCTTATAGATCGTTTCCATGGATTCGTACAGTTTTGTGTGTTTACAAGATTAGTTATTATACACATCATTATATATTATAATACAAAGTTATATACAATAAAACTCCACCCATCGGTATTCACGAGTCGATGGAGTTTGAACAGGATTTCAAGCTTGCGCATGCGTAGACTACCAAGCGGACTATCTAGACATCAAACTGCGTAAGGCCGACCGTCCACTGGGACGACTGGGACGTTCGTCGTTTTCGTCCGTATTTCCGCGTTGTGCGAACCGAAGCCGTCCGGCTGGAATTTTTCGTGCGAATACTCGCGAATCACTCGGTGCGAAATGGATTTTCAGCGCCTTGGGTACTGAAGATACGGATTTTTTCTTTCTACTTTCAGCAACCTAAATGTTCTACTGCGGAAATAAATGTTCCGATTGCACGGAAAAATCCGAATCTTCATTACCCTTGGGGGGGTGTACTGAAATATTTCAAGGTGCGCCGGTTTTTTGACCGCCAATATGTTGAAAAAATAAACGCATGAAGTAATTATGGTTTATTATTCTCTGAAATACACCAATGTATTCGGGTCAGAAACTTTTTTTGGAACACACCCTCAAAAATTTTCTTGTACTTTTCAAGGTTTGTAGATTCTAAAAATGCAGTGCCCGTCCGCCGTATCATCGCTATCTACCATAAGTTTCGGTCTAAAAAAATTGTTCTTTCGCATAAAGGCTCCATTCGGGCCCCAGTTGTGTCCCCTATCTCGGGAGCCCGATCGGAAAACACACGGGAGGGGGGGGGGGGGGTGCAAAATGAGGTATTTTTGAGGTTTTAGTGAACTTCGGCTTGAGAGGTATCATTTTCCATGTTTTTTAGGGTGAGGAGACGAAACAATATAAAGTAGATTTTTACCACTGAGTGATGGATTGAAGTTGAAGGGTTGAAGTTTTAAATCAAAATTCAATATTTATGGGTTAAAACCTTTGAAAATGGCTGCAATCTCTAGAAATTTGTATAATAACACATCAGGAGTTAGTATTAGCAGGTGAATCAAGATAATTAAATGACAATTATCACTGATCGAAAATAATTGGTCAGAAATAGCAACCTAATATTAGAGTTTAAAACCGTCAAAATACAGCTTTGTGAGTCTCTTCACTGAGGTCCCTATCGTGCTGTATTCAGTCGATAATAATAAACTCATGTGACAAGGACTTAGCAGCATTTTGAATTATACTTCCCGTAATATAACACCTGACTTTCTTGTGGGGAAATCGTCTCTCTGGGATGACCGCATTGTTCGAGGGCAGAAGACATTTTCTCCAGGATATAGCCAAATCTGCCTTTTCTCATCCGAAAATAGGAAAAGTGTTGGTCATCGTCGATTTGTAGATCGCTCCACAAACGAGAAAAGTCTCCGAACTCCGTCCTTTTTGCATAAATATGGTTGACCCGCCTTCACCGGTGTGAAATTAATTCTCTTCGTGAAATACGTGGAAGTATCGATGGTGATAAGTCCTGTGCTAAAAATTCTTCATCAGAGCCAGACAAATCGATTCCGAGGGCGAATTCCATTGTACAAATTTCGGGCAAATACTGCGGCAATGGAGGATGTGCCCAATAACTTCCCCACAGCCACAGTGAATAACAATACAAACTGCATAGCTCAAAGTGAATCCCAAATTCATCCACAACGTTAAATCAGTATTTATATGGGTGACAACTTCACTCATACTCACGATGGGATCATATTATTACAATGTAAGTACATAGTTACCATTTTTGAATAAAAATTTCAGTTCAATATTATCGTTTATTAGTGCTTACCCAATTTCGGGTGCCACAGTATCGTCCAGCGGGTGATTAAATCTTAGGCATCAAGTGTTTTTTGTTTATATAACCGAACTTCATCATCACAATATCATCAAACATTTTACATGAACTACTTATTAGCAATGATGAAGGGAGGAGGGGGATATCGCTTCTTGGTTTTCAGAAGTTGGTCACTTTACAACCAAGGATATAACTCTCATCGGTGCCCGCTTGGGCGATTACATGATAGACGACACCAAAATATTATTTGTCCGAACCGCACGTATAAAACTCCAAACTATGAATCAACAATGTCATAATAAATCGGTTTTCGCGCGGCTGAAAGGGATACTCTGAAATACCCACAAATCTCAGGATGTAGCTCAGGAGTTTTCGAGTAGAATCCTTCATGAAGATGTCCAAATAGGAAGGACTCGAGCGGAAAGGTCAAAGGTCAGCAGACCACTCGTCCACTCGAAAATACTTCTAAATTACCTTGGTCGGACGTGCTGTTCAAAAGTTACCACGGTTTGACATTAGTATATGCATACGTGGACACAAAAGGCGTAGCCACCATTCTGAATGAAGATTCCATTGTGATGAATATTCTGGAGTACCACCGTGCAATTTCACAAGTATCAGTTATGAAGTACCTATTCGTATCAGTTGCGAAAAAAGTAATTTATCATGTTATGATGTGTGATATTTATGAGTGATATATATATATAATATTTATGCTATATATAAATGGGAAAATATTCGAAGTGACGTAACTTCTATTGATATGGTAACCAGATGCCCCATTCTGATGGCATAATCACCTTTTCGACCACCCCTGTCCCCCTAGGATGCCGAAAAGTCTCCGCTTCAAAAAATAGGACAATTTGTCCCTGTCGTCAGCCTGGGCCTAGGCTTATGACACGGCGGGTATGACAGGGTTGGTTTGGGGTGTGTGAAAGATATGCTCCGTAGGAGTCCTTTGCTAACACCCCGCGGTGATCACCACAGCAGGCGTAGGAAAGAAGGAGGCTAGCACCCCATGGTTATTACCACAGCAGGTGCTAGAGGTAATGGCGCCCCGCAGTTATCACCACAGCAGGCGCCCAGAAGAAGGAGGCTAGCACCCCACGGTTACCACCATAGCAGGTGCTAGGAGAGAAGGAGGCGTCCCACAGTTATCACCACAGCAGATGCCAGGAGGAGAGAGAATACACCACGGTTATCACCACAGTAGGTATTCTAGAAGGGAGCACCCCACGGTTATCACCACAGCATGCGCAGGAGAAAGGTAGGGGAGAGAGAGAGAGAGAGAGAGTGAGCGTAAGGAGGTTGATAGAGAAGTCGCAAGAAGGAGAGTGGTCGGTCGAATGAGAAGCTGGTCTTGACGGGCTGATTACATAGGCCCCTTTCACCCCGTCCCCCGTCTTCCAACGGCCGTTATGACTGTTGAGGGGCGATGGCGTTCGATGCAGGGACCCTTCTCCTACTTTCCCCGCGGCGTCGCTCAGCTCGTCCTTCCCTTCGTTTATTTGGTTAAATCTTTACCATATTACATAGGAGTGGTAAATGTAGAATATTGAGGGGTAACACCACAGTCCCGTAATGGGTAGAGCCAATGTAGGCTTCAGAATTATTTTTGTAACTTCAAAATTAGGCCGGATGTAATCCATTGAGTCATGACAGCTCATAGCTTTTAGCGAATTGCCAGGTGATTCAAATTCAAGCGGACGACCGTCTACGATTTTATAGCTGGTTCATGATAAGTGATAGGAGGGAAACATTTTTTTAAGGACATACCGACGGAAAGCGGTGCCCAGAATGATGAGTTCATGCAATAACTACTGTCAAGTTCATTCGTGTGTACCTGGCAGCAACGTATCAGTCGAAAGGATGAATAAACTATGGAAGGCCGGGTAACGACAGTTGAGGTGAACGTTCTGAAGGCAACGATGATTACCGAAGTAGGAAAATACCAAACACAACTGTTCAAAACCTTATGATTAATTTATGAAATCACGGTCAATCGTATTTTCTTTCATGTTGAAAGAAACAGGCTCTACAGAAAAACACGACATTTAATTGGAATTATCGACGCACTTAATTAAGAAAAGTTGATGAGTTCCAACAGGACCTACCTAATTGGATTTTAGTTACAGGATTAATATTTTCATCTGGATCGCTTTCCCTTATTTTTAAATTTATAAATAAAGAAAACGATGAAAATTGGTGAAATCGGAAGCGACCACCCCTTTTGTGCTGGAAAATATACTGTAAACTTACACTACTACGTTCATTTGTTGACATTTTAAGCCGTTTTTGAACAATGGATGCCGAATCTGAGGTCTGCGCGTGAGAAAACTCCTTTCAGTACATCTTGGGCTTGAGAAACAATCAGCTTGTGAACCAATCATAAACCATTCTGCGCATCATGACTATAAAAACCTAGATAAGAAAGACTAAATCTTAGGGTACCCATTTAAGATGATTCATACTACAGTAAACTCAGACGTATGTAACTTTTCGAATGCTTCGATTTTCAGAAACCAAAATCTTGCGATATGTTATTATAATAGCCATTCTCAAATACAGGAATTCACTGTTCATTTCAATTTTAATTTGTCAAGCGCAAATCGCGTTATGATATGGTTATGATATCAGGTATTTTACGGTTTATGGGGCTGGTACCATGAAACTCTAAGCCGAGATTCGAGCGTCGTCAAGTACTGTAGTTAATCAAGGGTAGGAACCCTCGTACAGCTAAAGGATGAGGACCACCGGCAGAAAGGTCGTAAAGTGCTATCGCACGCATAATACACATTATAATGTACCTACCACATAGAATAGACAAGCCCTACAACCAACTTGGGAGAGGTCAAGAGCGTGAAGAGCTCGTTCTTACCGAATGATGTTGAGTAAGGGAACCACCAAAAACAATTTTCCAATGGGTGTCATTAAAGATAGAGGGAGCACTGGGGGCTTATCGGTAGAAGAGTAATGAACTTAGAGGGACAGTAGGCTGGAGGACTTTATATAATTGGTGGTACTGGGTTCCTGTGGGAAAACAATATGTTTACGTCGACCCTCTTACCTTTCTATTGATCAAGGCGGGTCAAGCCAGCTGTATTGTTATTCCTTTGGTGTAGGCTTCTCCTCTTTGGCTAATTCAATAACCTATCCCATATGTCGAGGCCACGACAACATTTTATTGTCTTGTCTTTAATTCTTAGAGGTTCCAACCCCCTTCGACTGCCTGGGGTGGGGTCCAAGCAATACCAATCAGCTTTTCAAGCTTTAGCAGAACCAGACACGAGCGCCGTTCGTAGACCGCTCTTCCTCATAATTTATTTATCCGTATTAGATTTTTCCTTCCTGAGGCTTGTCACATACAATCATAATCGGATTCCCAGCGGATTAACTGCCATCAACCGAAAGGAATGGAAAACAAATTAACCGATCGACCATTCCAAACAAAACACCCTCACTAAGACATTTTTCGCAGTTCCTAACATTAGATGATTGACCATGATCGTATATTCCGTTACTACGATACGTTCTTCAGTTTTTGAACGGGTTTTCGTAAGTAAATCGTCCTTAGCCTAAGGAAGGACAAATTTATCTCCAGATGAATGCCTTTCTATACAACCAATAACTTAATTTTAACGATTCAATTTGGAGGCGATAATCAATTCAGAACAAACCGAACAAAAGACCTAAGGGATATTTTCAAAATTCGGTGCCTTTTTGATATACGACATTTTTCGGAAAACCGGAAGTTTGTTAATCTTTCCATAATTGTTATCTTTGTACCATGCACCATGACGACACGCTAGCACTCGTCTTGACACTTTCAGAGATACATATATATTTTCAGCGATATATATATATATATATATATATATATATATATATATATATATATATATATATATATATATATATATATATATCTATCAGCGTGAGCGTGATCTATGTATAGCCCTGTTCCGGTACCATGGTATAGGGACATATTCATTTAGTGAGGGTATAAAGGCATTATAAAAAAACACGATGAAAGATGTGTACGAAAAGATGTTTTGAAATACTGGCAACTATGCCACTCATGGGGGGGGTTATCTTTTGAGTTTTGATGCGACCTAGGGAGTGACTTGTGGGGTGCTAAGTAAAGAAACAAAATATGGTCCAAGTGTTTACCGCTGTGCTAGTTACCCCAAACCTCCCTTTATGAGGTGGCACGACTCAAAAAACTATGAGGCAAGGGTGAACATTTTTGTAATAGAACCCGTTACATATGGATGCATAATTTTATTTCAATATTTCAAGGGATGCTGAGAAGAATGGTAACCACCCAATTTGTACTTTCAGTATGAAAAAATTGTGGAACCAATGGTGGAAAAGATTGGCAACGCTATTATAACATTCGATTTTTGTGAAATCACTGTGGGAAACAAAAAAAGCAACCGATTTTGGAAATTACGAATAAATATCCATAATTTTTCCGAAACACCGCATCATGATGTATTCACAGTGTACCAATGTTATATCCAGGTACCATCTATAGATATCCCAACCTTTTAGGGTGGTTGAGGAGTTAGCTCGCTGGCAGACACCAAGGCATTCATATCAAGCTAAAGTGTAGCTTAAAAGGTCCTTTTACGTTCCTCACAGTGATTAATAGATCTCGTCTGGGGATTTGAAATGTCTTGCGTCTATTACGTCCTCAAATTTTTCTCATACTGCGGAATTTCAACGGTTGCAACGCTGCATTAACCAACAAGGAGTTGGGTGTGCATCGAATGCACACAAAAAAACCCATTCTTTGCCTCCACCGAGCCCGCGACTCACTGGATTATGTGCACTCGCTTACCGGCATTGCTCTAGCAAGGAGAGCACAAGCTATTTTATTGACGGAGCTGACTGTCAGGGCTGCGTCATATTGGAAGGGCCATGAAGGCCTTGGTACCTCATGCGAGGCACATGGGATTTTACCAACATCCCAGTACCGTCCGCCAAATCCTTGAGTACACTTAGTTGTTGACTCCTCACTATAAATCTCCCTCATACAGAGATTCGGTTTAAATTTTTGTTACATGTCACATTGAAGCTCCACATCTCATCCAACAACTCTAATTCTGATAAGCTAATTCTAATGGCTATCTGTAATTAGTCAAATGTCAATTCTCTTCAAGCTGGGGAATGGAATTGCTGTCCTTCATTACCTCTTCCGTCCCATAGTTTTTTCCACATCAGCACCCGTTCATGCCCCCTTCGACCCGACTGATTCACTTTATTTATTATAGGCCACTGTCAAGAATTCCAAGAGAAGACAATGCCTTGACCCGTCATTCCCCTATCATATATTTTTTCCAGTTTCCACCATCGAGAAGCGTATATTTACTTAAATCCTAGATACTCGTGTCCCAGGAATGGCCGCATTTGAATGAGTTAGAGCTTCAATTTGGTTTGTCATATTTAAGGGCGCTTTACATGGTTTTCAGGTGAATTATGACTTGGAAGTGAAAATAATGTGTTATCCTGTAATTTCGTCGATTTCAACCAACTTTAATATCAGCACTCCATTAATTTGGTCGTTTTTGACGAAAATAAAAAAAGAGGATCGGTTGCCTAGTTAAGGAAGTTATCGCTGAATTAACAAGTTGTCGATACCACGGGCTAATTTTGACAGATTTTTACATCAAAAATAAAAATATCCCACTTTTTTTTCTTTTTAGGAACTTCAGATTGAGAGGAGTTTGCAATCATTTTGCGTTAAGCCGCAAACACCAGCTGCTAGCCAACAGGTTCCGGATGCACAAAAATTACGGACTTAGGTAGATATGTATAAGAAAACAATATAAAATAGGTAAATAGGTATTGTAGACAAACGTGAGAGCAAAACTGAATAAGATACGATACCTTCAGTAGAGCATCGAAGCAGGGAGAGGAACAAGCTCCATATTCGTCAGATGCATTTCACCGCTCCCGGCAGGAGACTTTTCCTCCTCCTGAAAAATAAACGAGAGTCAACACTCATGCCTGAAAGGAGACTCCTAGCCCCCTTTTACACAGTAGTGCCAGGGTTGGTAATTCCACGATATGATCCCTAACTGCTACACAGATAGGACTGGCTTCTTGAGGGATAGATAACTAAGGACAGATAACTAAGTGAAATGTTGATGGTTCGCCACAGATACAGACATCCGTCACGGCCAAGTTTGCCAGGCGTGCTGAGATGCTCAAATAATGGCATTAACGGGAATAAAGACATCACGAAGCGAGTTATCTTGAAACTGGCAAAGACGAATACGTTATCGACGACAACGATTGGGTAGGTATGAACTTCGGGGAATGTTCTACTTCGAACAGTAGTTTTGTTGGATAAGGGAACGCCCAACTGATAACAGTATACAAGTTCATCTCCAACATCAAGTGTTCGGGGATGACGGTTGGTCATTTGACAAAAGGAAAGAGGTTGCAGTACAAGGCTTACGATCAATGTCAACTTAATTAAATAACGCCGATTTCATCAGATTTTGACCAATACGCGATACGTTTGACAACCAACGTTTGAAAATGCCATCAATAAGAGGCTGACGACGTGTACCTAGTAGCTACCAATAAACTGTCCGCACCGATCCGAAATCAACCGAGCGTGTTGTTAGATTTTTGGATGATTCAAATCCGAACCAATCGGATTTCCGGTAACTGTCAAAACCCCGAGCCTAACAATATTGTAAGTATTCAACGATTTCTGAACGGCTGAGATGACCTAGATGTCTTTCCACGGATGAATCAGGAAACCTCATCTCTGATACAAGTCTGTTTCAGAGCGTCCGAATCATCTCCAGTGTTAAAAAATGGTTACCTGCTGTGTGTATGCATTAATATGTAGGGTCTATGTATTCATACAGGCATCATTCGAGGAAAATTGAAAATTTCACCAACATGTTTGTAACCATTAAAGAAACCATGTTTTCGAGAATGAGGGCCTCTTTCACCAGCTATTTAACGACCTGATTAACTTTAACGGCCTCGGTTAATCGGACATCAGAGCGATTTTCCTTTCACCACCCCCAAGATAACCAAAACTTTAAGGAGAAGGGATAACGTGCCCGTTAAAGATTTCGTTAAAGTTAATTGGTGGACCCTCCACCAATTAAGAGGTTAACGGACGATTAGCAGCATGTATATAATGTATATTATAGTTCTTTCTATGTATATATTATGCTTTGAGTAGATGTACAGTAAATTTTTTAAAATAATGTATCTACTACCTAGTGAGTAGGTAGTTATTACATTCCAACATACCTTCCCTATATGAGGTCAAATGAACGTGTTTATTTATTTTATTGGACCTACAGAAATGTTGGCTGTTCATTTATTGTTTATTTCATGTGCAATAATTAAAATAGCATTTTTTAAGGTTTCCACAAATTTTGAATAAACGAAAAACTTTTGAGGGGGTGTTACAAAAATGTTTTTGCTGAGCGAATACAAGGGTGTATTGTTCACAGAATAATAAATCAAAAGGAGAGGAAGTTATACTTAACAAGGAGCACCTCTTTCGTAGATAATAATGCTTATTAATTAACAGAACAAAATGTATTGTATTTCAAAAAAGGAAGTACAGCAACCAAAATAACCTCACAACCGATACATCAAAACATCGTAACGAATAAGTTTTTTCTGTTCGCAGAACTGGGGGCCCACGGTTTTCTAGGAGCATATTTTTTCCATTCCTGGAACAACCAAGACCACTTCAGAAATAGATACCTTGGATATAAAATACCAACTGAAAATTGAGATTGTATTGTTTCATATTATTTTCAAAAACGGCATAAGAGTTACACAGCAGAAGCTGACCAATTTTGGGGTGCGCTGGCAAAGTGGTCACGTTAAGGTTAATATCAAGTTATATTTCCCTAAAATTGTGTATAATTGTGGTGGTACATGTACTATAAAGGATATTACATGTTAGTTTGCGTTCTGATTCTTGTCAGATCCTCCAGATAATACACGTACTTAGTACTTAGATACTACATGTAAGCATACATGAACGCATTGCCAGCAGTGCTTGGTAGGATATTGAAAAGAAACCTCTGAAATTTCACTTACGTTTTGTGCCGTGAAGTCCTATTTTGAGTTTGAGTTGAAAGGCGACGGCATTCGTATGTCATAGTCGGAAGTCGTTCGCGAGTACCTACAAAGTGTTTTGATTTTGATGTCGTTTCACCCGTTTACTGTCCCGATGAGGCATCGTTTCGTCGAAAACGGACACAAAAACCGTTGGCGGGCAACACTGCATCGTTAACTTAACGAATCCTTAACGCCGCCATCAAAATGACGCCGACATCAAACTGATGCCCTGATTAGTGTGGTGAAATGTAAATCTCTGACGCCCCGGTTAACCTGCATGTTCCCGTTACGATTTCGTTAGGTTAATCAGACATTAGAGGCAGTTTGGTGAAAGTGGCCCTGAGACTGTTTTGGAATACGAACAGTGGTCCAAATGTGAGTGTGATCACAATTACCAGCAAACTTCTAAAAATGGTATATAACCTGGACAGAACCCAAAAACTCCAAAAGCCATGAATGTATTAAAAAATCGAATAAATTCTGTACAATTAACAAAATACGGGAAGATCTTACACTGAAAGGGCAATAAATAGTAGAATTTTGATTTTCTTGCGTTTGAAAAGGTGGGAATAAAACATTTAATGTAGTACATAAATCGAAAGGCACAGAAGAACATACATACATTCAACACGACACACGTACATTCGAAAATTTGTTCCGTAGGCCTCATGACAACACATTTATCGCCCTCTCGCACCCACACGTCTGAATCGAGGAAAAGGAGACCAAAAGCAGATCACGTCATACACTTTAGAAAATAAAACCGCTAAATTAATCAGATTTAATTGTTGTATTTTTTTGTAATTGGGTTTGTCCATATATATTAAAATAAAACGAATAACTAAAAAATATATTTCTGAGATGAAAACTGACACATTTTAAGGTGTTTTTGAACAATGTTACTAGACTCGAGATTTACAAATTTGTGATAAATGTTTATTTAGATCAACAGAAAAATTTAATAACAGGGTAAACATTTCTGGTATTACAAGATAATTTTCAAATAAAGGTGCACAAAATTTTCATGGTGAAATTACAAGCACAAACAACGTGATGGAAAATAAACTCAACCCAAGAGGTTCGAATTTGACCATAAAATAAGCCTAATGATCACTTCGGAGGGTGAACAAATTTCCTGAGATTATGCATTTTAGCATTTTGATTACGGCATATCTCCATGGGCGTAAGCAATCCCTTTGATTTACCCGGAAACTTCGTCGGGTCACTTTAAAATTTGATTACTGGAGGGGTTTGAATCACATGATTTTAAATGCATCTGATATAGTACATAGCTTTGCAAGTATGTGAAGTAGGTACGATACCCATTCACATAAACCCATTTGTCCACGTACTATTTCTGTATACGTACCTAATCAAGACACACAAGTTTGAATTAGAGTTCTCAAGTTCGATTCTAATAACTTTATTTATAGCGGAAAGACAGCAGAGAGCGGAGGTACGAGTATATTAAGAAATTGGCGAATTATGAATATACCTACTGCATGACAGAAGCGTCTATTTTATGCATGTAGGTAAACTGTGTCGTTCAAACGATGAAGGGATACCATGTTGAGCGAAAAACAAAAGAAAAAAAAGCTGCATACGGAATTTTGGAGTCAAACATCAGTAGTTCTTCGTTCGAAAATAGCTTGAAGATGGAGATAATAATGAGCACTTGTTTATCATTTATAGTTTGTGCCACAAACGTACCTAGTGCGCGCTGGGGGGTAGTGTAAAGGTATTTACGGACAAATGAGTTCGACAGTCCAGTGTCGTCCGATGTACATCATCTCGGGTATCCCAACCGATTGAAAACAGGAAAAGGAAGAATAAAAGTGTCGACACAAGTGGATCCTCAAACACAGCCTAAAAGGAAAGCAGAAAAACTCGCTCTTCACACCATCTTTGACGGTCCTTACCAGCCCCGATCAGATAATACCCTCCCCAACTTTTCTTGTTCAGCACATCTTGGAGAATCCTTCGGTACCTGTTGATTTTCCATCCGGCATCTTGAATCCTCGCACATGAAAGAACATGTCGCCCTGATACTTTATTGCCAATGGGCAATCGCAGCGAGTCTGAAATTCGGACTCATCTTCAGAGCAACCCGTAGTGCACTTGCTCACCATCAGCCAATAACTTATTGTTTATTTGAGACGAACGAAAATGAGGTCGGACATATAGGTGACATAAGGAGTTTGAAAATATTCCTTACTCTCAATAGCAACGCTATCACCCCCCATTCGCTTCCCGCAGGAACTTTTATAATAATACCCCCCTCCAAAGCCAACTTTTGATGCATGTTTATGTATTATGGAAGTTTCAAAAGTACCGACGTAAGCACACATACATATTGTTCGTTTCCTATCGGCTCCTGGTGGTTCCCAAGGTAGTTTGTGCGAGGTGGCACGAAATCTGCTACCCAAATGAGTAATAGCCGGCAATTTTTCAATTGAAGTAAAGGTTAAGATGAGCGATAAACTAGCCGCTGAAACTGTGGACACTCTGTCTATTGAATTATTCAAGGCATCGATTTTCTTCTACCCAAACTGCAGCATGGGAGAAGTACTGGTGCTCCTTGCGTCGTTCTAAATTCGCGTACCTTCTACTCCAATTGTGTCGCGTCGGGAGCGTTATACCGGTGTTGTTTACGTGATAACGGGTACTAACATAACACCGTAAATCACCAACAGCACTTTGTAGACCCAAGAACTGGTGCACATACCCAAACTATTGAGCGGTCTTGGCTGGAGGGAAAATATAATACCCTAAAAAAGAAAAGATGCATTATAACAATGCTTCATTCAGGTTATGAAGACAAATTTATATAATTTCTTAATGACGCAAGGGAGGTGTACCGGGCACAGAACACCAGGCGCTACAATTCGACGAGCTGTGAATTTTATGTGATTATTTCATGCGAGTATTTCTTGATGTGATTAGTTCTTGTGTTATTTATCGACGAACTGTGATCGGCCACTGTGATATAAATTTACTGCGCCTACCTACGTGGACTACGCCCTACTTAAATACGTAAGTACCCTACTTGAATGAGTAATGATTAAGTGCCAAAACATAGAATGCAAAAAATAGTAGGTATAAATGGTAGAACGCATGCGCAACGCGCAGAACGCGCTCAGCCTGTAGAACGCATGTACGCAAGGAGTACCGAAGAACAAGAAGAGACTCGCCGTCACGATTTCGTTCATCTCGGAAACCAAGTAAATATTCGCTATTCGATCAATAAACAATATTTCTGGATAAAACTCGTTAACTGCCCCATAGCTGGTCGATTCCTCGTATCGACGCTCGTTCACTAAATGTACTGCACTTGGAAGTGAATTCAGAAAGTACCAACGCCACCTTTGAAGAACGGATGGCAGCTCGCGAGTGGGATTAAATTTGTTATGATTGAAGATTATATTGTGTGCTGTGGGAGCGTGGCGATACACAGCTCAGCTGGCATTATTTGGTAGGCCATTCAAATGGGAACTTCTGTAAGTAAAACACAATTAAAACGTAGACTCTAATTTTGCAATGGAAGCTATAAGTGCAAAGCAGAAGCAAGAGACGATGACATAATTTTCACTGGAGGCCGGAACTATCATTCCTCCTATCTCAATTGAGCTCATAAGGCATCCATACCAGTTGAGACAGTCACTGGAGACCGCGGCCTTGTATGTGGTTGAGACTAATAACGTGGCATCAGTCTTGTGCGTCATCGCGCTCAATAGGGTGCAACTGTCGACTCAACATCGAAATGACCAAGATACGCGTAGTTGGAGAACTAGAACACAGAATGTATTTTACGGAGAAAACGTGGGAGACAGAGCAGTTTCATTGCTTTTTGAAGGGTTCCAATTACTTTCCATGTAACATGTTTATATTCATGTTTATGTTTATTCTGTAAGGCGCACTTAACTCGGTCTTTATTAGGTGTAATCCGAATCTCGTTATTATGACCGCTCATAATCCGTAGCATTCATCTGAAACGCTGCTGAACTCATAAGAATTTCATGGCGATTAAGGGATCGGTATGAACACGAGGCAGGTTTTGTTCTGTGGTAGACCGGATATGTAGACACACAAATAGTCTTATCCGACCAATCACAGAACAAAACCGCCAACAACGCGGGTGGGCAGTATAGCGTCCTTACATTATCAGTATGATTTATAGTTAATTAGCTGGGGTATTAAATATTTTTACAACTGCTGGACTTATGGAAAGTAATTAGATCAAACACTTCCCAACTAACAGCATCCCAAAATTGGGCGAAGTTGGACAAGGTATCCTCTAAAAGTTGAGGTCCTAATCAGGATTTTAAGGTTTCGCATGCGCAGAGTATTCGTTCCAATCCGCCCAATAGAATCGTGAATAAATTGGTTCATTTATCGCCATGCGCAGACGCTTACATCACTCCGATCACTCTGAATTAGTTGGTTCCCATTAGTTGGTTCTGGTTGGTTGGTTCTCAGTGTTATAATCAGATTTTAATGAAATCGGTATTGGGGTCGTCTGTGTACCAACCCACACATACCCTCCAATTTCAAGCTTGTGTGGATTGTTCCTTAGAAAATAGATAGTGGTTACAAGTAATTTTGTACAGATATACAGTTAAGCAATTCTTACTTAGATATCAAAAAACCAAAATGAGAAACCAAATTTTGTGTCTGAGGGCATGATTTTGGTTCATTATTTTCAATAATGAACCTTTGGAATCGAGCATGAAAAAATTTAAAAAATAAATAAAATTTAACCCCCCCCCTTCCAGCAAAATTTGATGTTTCCGTTTCAAGGTACGCAGAATCCAAAAATGGAATAAAACAATTTCTGCTTTCCGTCCGCCGTACTTTGCACTTTTCTCAGTTACCATGAATCAAAATTAATGAAATTTGGTTTGTCGGTCCCATTTGGGGTCTAGTTGGTCCGCAAAGCTCGACGTTACTGTCAGCCATCTCTAAGGGGTGAAAAATAGGGGTTGACATTTTCAGAACGCCTTAGCTCGAAAACTCAGTAGAAGGGTATGGTTTTTAGCGAATTTTCGAAGAAAAGGAAGCTATTGTTCTCGGTCCAAAATTTTTAAAACTCAAATTTCCGAAAGATTTTTATACCAAAATCCGTTTCAGACCATCCTGAATTCACTACCGAAAGACACCAAAAATTATATGTATATATATATATATATTTATATATATATTTATATATATATTTATATATATATTTATATATGTATGTGTCATTCCAGACGATAACTCTCGAAAGAATTGAGATAAAAAGTTCAAATTTGCACGAAAAATCTGTCTTGGCAATCGACAGGCTAAGTTCGAAGATGGGCAGAATCGGGTCACCCTAAGGGGGAGTTTTGGGGAGTTTTAGGGGGGAAAAATTACCCATAAATTCCCAAAATGAAGCAGTCTGACAAGTGACACCTCATTTTAAAGGTTTTTGTACGCTGAACACGATGGTGAAATCAGAATTGCGATATCTCATTCCGTTCTCAAACTGGAGCACTTTGAAGATGAAGGAACGTGGTTATTTTCTTGAGATGTTCTTCCTCGTTCGTCTGCTCTAATCTGATAACGGAATGGGATATCGCAATTCCGACTTCACCATCGTGTTCAGCGTTGGAAAATCTACAAACCGAGGTGTTACTCGGCAAAAAATGGAACAAAAAATTTGTTACGTATCCAATACCTACCTACTTTGTATTGGATACGTAACATACGTACTGTACGTATGTTGGATAAGTAACTGTACGTATATTGTAGTACCAATACTACAATATACGTACATACTTGAATACCTATAATTACCCAATAAGTTTAAGATTCCCCATATTTGAATGGGATATCCCAAACATCACATTTTACATAAAATCAGTTATTTCTTCGAAAATTCGCTCTTATAGCCATGCTGCATGACTGTGGTTTTTTTTTAAATACGTTTTTAAACTGATCTTGAACTAAAGAATTTTTTGGGACCACCCGCAGCATTGTACATCCACCTGTTCGTTTGCGCCGAAAAGCGTCGCCAACACGATCGTGAAACAAACGGTATAGTTCAGGCCCAGATATCATTGCTAGGGATCACCTGATTATAATCACGGATGGCTGTATGACGTCGAGTTGGTTGTTATGTGATATTATTTCGTTTGAAAAATGATGGCTCTTTTCGATTGTGTTGATAGGTACTTTTTTAAATTTATTACGCGAACGTTATTATGAAGCAAACGTTATTATGCTTCATGGATAACAACAAATAATTAATTACTGAACTATTGAATCCCGCGCATTTTTATGAAACTGTAATTCCCGGGCCGTCTCCAGTACTCAATTTAGGGCTTTCCTGGGGGGAACACTAGGGTAGGTATTGACCACAGAAAACAGTTATCTACGCAGCAGGGGCATCTATACAGGTAAATAATAAACCGCTGTGTAGTAATTTGCAGCGTTTTTTTTTCAACTCTTACCTTCGGCAGTGAGGAAGCAAATCGAATTGTTTGACTGGAGCGTGAAATGTATTCAATCGTGAGATGGGGGAGAGAAAAGTTGGATTCAAAAAACCTTAAGGGTGAGGGGGGGTATAAGAGTTTGCTCCAGATGCTAAGCCGCTTTGGTTTTTTTCTCTGTCCAAAATACTCAATTATTCCTGGAGTTGGCTTAGCTCTCCTGGATAAACTTTGTCTTTCCCAGGATGAATAACATTCTCACTCAGTTCGCGACTCGGAGGGAATAGTTTCATGGAACCAGCGGGACCACTCACCAGCACCCACCTACTTTCGTTACTGACACCTTCACCTACAAAAGCAGCACCGGCGGAGGCGCAGTAAACCGTTTATTATACGGTTGTGGGAAAGCTAACTGTTGCAGGAGAAAACACTGTAGGTATTTAGTAAACAATGACCCAACTTGGGTTTCTCTTAATTGCACAATCATTTTTCATACTCGCACCGTCACTGGCCCACAACCGTATTTATTTAGCGGCTTAAAAACTATACAGAATCCAAAACCCCAGAAACAACTATACGAATCTTGCATTTTCCTCAATGACATCATCGAGGCACGCACTTTTATACTAGCCCCGTAAATGGCACTAACGGCGTCAGTGGCTGTTGGAAATTCCGAAGAACCGCACCAAACATGTATTTATCTTACTGGCACCGTTTTGGAATTCAGGTGTGGAGCCAAGCATCGTCTAGTGTATTTATATTGTACGACAACATACATAAAACGTGTAGGTACATTTTCCACATTTCAATACCTCGTATAAAAACTTGCAGAATGTGGTGACATTGACGGCGAAGTGGCAGTTCCATGGTGCCGCCGTGTCCGCGAATCCAAAAAGTGGACCTTCAAAACTGTACATCTGAAAAGTTCCTATTCGCGGAACAAAAACACAGTGTGAGAACACACAATGACATAGCCAAGTTCAAAGAAACAATTCAAAATTCAAAGGTGTAGTCAAAACTGTACCAAACACGTGTAACACCTCTTGTCACAGTCGCCACCTCTACAAAAGTTGATGTGAAATAGCATTTAAAAGGCTAAGGTCGTAATGGTAATCGAGCACAATTAGAATCTACCTTTGAATTTTTTCCCTTGGATAATATTTTTGCCTTTAAATAAATTTTAATCAACGGAGAAAGGAACCAGTAGGAAGGTAAAACACATAACATAATAAAACACATGTGTGAGTGTATTATTATTTTTACGATCAGCTCTTTTGAATATATTTATATAATATATAAATATATTCAAAAGAGCTGATCGTATATATATTTATATAATATATAAATATATTCAAAAGAGCTGATCGTAAAAATAATAATACACTCACACAGGAGAATGAATGTTTTCGCGTTTATTGAACAATCCCTCAGTCATCTGAGACTTATTCAGAAAATGGGAGGTATAACGAACCACGGAAAAAGGTTAATGACGAACCACTAAGTTTTTGGAATCGGAAATTTTCCATCTCAGCCGTCAGAGCACTTGTACATACATGTGATTCGTTTCTCGTTTACAAGCCATGCGATTATTTGTGCTACCTACGCCCTGAGAGTCTTGAGTTTTCTGGAACTCACATCAATCTTTGAGATCTCATTTAAAGTTTGGATTGGGGATTCTTTATGCGCACTGTGGCCTGAAACCTCAAACTCAGCGGAGCTCACACAAGAACTGCATATGTAGCTGCCTTGGAAAAACGGAAAACCTTCGTTTCATACGACGTTAGGGAGATGACGAATGCAATTTCGCTTTGTCCTAGTAACATTTGCTTAGGGAGGAAAAATAATTTTTTAAGGGTGAGAGAGTTCTTTTTTTCCTTCTTTTTTTTTGCAGGGCAGCTCAAGCACAGTGCGGTCGCCCAGCCGACGGATTATCGTTTATTGGAAAAGTTGGTAGAGCCGACTGGAAGTTGCCAATGTCAAATCGGGAACCTGGTTACCTCCTGGTGCCTAAGCTTCCTTCCGAGGAAGATTTTTTTGTCGGGCATGTTATGAAATTCTCAAGTTCATCCACAGTCAGCAGCGCTCATTCACTTCAACTACTCGTACTCGGTGACTAGCAGCACATTTCTCTCTAGTTCAGTTCCGCGGGAGAAAATATGACGGAATATCGCTGTATCAAATACACACGTGCAGTTGTACAATCATCAAACCGAGATTTGAAAAGTAATAAAACTGATAGTAAATGTAAAAGTGAACGATTGCAGGGGAGCTGAAAATCGGCTTCGTCCGTATTGCACTAGTACGCTGGACTAGTGATACGTGCTCTCCCTCGCCAATACAAGATTGAGATGAAGGTTTTTCATGTGTTTTCAGACATTTCAAGTGCCCAGATCACTGAAAAAAGTGATCGTTGAAGTCGATAATTCGGTTGGGTAACCCTGTAAAATCGATTATGAGGTATGCGCGCACGTATTTATTTTATTTTATTGTTTTTAATTAATTTATTTATTTATTTAAATGAAGTAGATTCCATCCTGAGAATTTTGACACTGACCGCACTGCCCTGCGGTATGTGGTTCTTTTTCTAGAATTTTTTCAAAGTATCCACCAGCTCTGACGTCACTGCACCCGTCTCGCGTGGGCGGGAACCCCTGCTCACTGTGACGTCAGCATTAGTGGAAAGTTTGAAAAATCACAGACAAAAGAACCGGGTACTTATCGTAGGACAGTGCGGTTGGTGACGAAGTTCTCAGAATGGAATCTTGTTTCATTTAAAAAAATAATATAAACCGCTTTTGTGACCCATCCGCATACCACACTGAAGGCGAATCCAACGACATACGGAAATTCGCTATTTTTAAAAATATTTTCGGCAACAGCCTCCACTATAAACTGTTTTTTCTCCCACTCTCACTATCACGGACTCACACTTTTGTGTTGTTATCAAGCCACAGAGTAGGTAATTTTCCCCCCTCAATATGAAGGCTCAAGCTCCATAAACAGGATTCTGTTTCTTCGTTTTCTCTGTATCTTTGCTGTGTTAAGGTAAGCGCACACTAGTGCCGCAGCGGGTCGGATCGCATCGCAGCGGATAAATGTCGCTAAGCACATTAGGCGGCGGGCCGGGCCGCAGCTCATCGGACAAAGCGGGCATTTAGTTGTTTCATTGTTCGTTGTTTCGTTCGTCATGGATTCTTCCCATGAAGATGTTTTATTTTTGGTTCACTATTGGAAATAGTACTGTCGTGAGTCCCTCCCGGGAACACTCCACTAGTAACTTTAAGCTCTCACCAACATTCTAATGCCAAACTTAGTTTCCGTCAATAAACAACTGAGTGGGGAGACAAGCCACAGAACCCAGGGACACAACCTGGGGCCCCACCACCAACTCCCAACAGGGAGTTGGAGGGAGAGGCCTCCAGTTCCTATAAAACCCTGGATCCTGGGGCTTTAGCCTCATTCGACACTTCCTCTAACTAGCTCTCTCTCTTCTCTCCTCTACCTTGCTCCTCCTCCCAGATGATCGGTGGATTACCGCCGCCTGGGAAAACCTTCTCCTCTAAGTCTAGATGATCGGTGGACTACCGCCGCCTAGACAACATCTCCTCTCTCAAAAGAACCTAGATGTCGGTGGATTACCGCCGCCTGGGCAAATTCCAACACTCACCTCCATCTCTCCTCTTAAAAGATCGTAGATGTCGGTGGATATCCGCCGCCTGCGCCTTTCCTCACGCCACCGTGATGAACCAATTTTAAAATCATCACAAGTACCTTTGAAATCGTGCATGAAAAAAAAAAAAAAATGTAACCTCCTCTCAAAATTTGATTATTTCCATTTTAAGGTACCTACCACGTTGAATCCGAAAGAATAGAATCAAAAAACGTTATGTCCGTCTGCCGTTTTTTTTTCTTAGTCACCATGAACCAAAATGAATGAAATCTGATGTGCAAGTAACAGCTCATTATAATCACGTGAAATAGAGTTGGTTGTACCGTGATATTATTTAATTTTATGAAAAAGATTGTTATTTTGGATTTTGTTGAGGGGCAGTTATACTTTTGTAACTTGAACAAAATAACATTCATGCATAACAACAAATAATAACTCGGCGCTGCGCGCCTCGCCAGGGGGCGAGCCCCCTGGACCCCCGGTTGGTTTTCGCTTACAGCCTACGGCTAAAATTCAAGAAACATGGAACATGCTTTAGCCACGCTTTCTTATTCTCTGTGCAAGTGATTACCCAACGAATGGAAAACGATTTTTGTTCGATGAAAATGAAACCATTTATAACATCAATTTATATAGTTATAGTATGAAACTACAAAATAAATACCAAGAACAAATACGAAATAAATTCGTGATAAATCAAGAGCTTTCCAACGAACGGAAAACGATTTGCTAAAATAATTACAAACCAAAATCAATGAAATTAGATTTGGGGTCTAATTTGGGGTCGTCTAGAGTCTAGATGGTCCTCGAAGCTTGACGTGTCTGTCAGTAATCTATAAGGGGTGAAAAATAGGAGGTGAAATAGTTGAAATAGTCAGGGGTTCCATGCTAAAATAATAATAATAGGTAGACTTCTTGATTTATGAATTTATAAAATTGCCTTGCCGGCTCCAGTACTTACTTGATTTCGGGCTTCCCGGGGGGGGGGGGGGGGGCACGAGGGTAGGGTCTCATGTACTTATGTACCCTGTGGGGCTCAAGAAGTTTAAATAATGTTCTCATTTTTGTATAGAAACGCATTTCATTGTCAACAAATGATTTTGTACCAACTTGAATATGGCAAATAAACGTTATTGTTGTTATTATTATTGTTATTAGTTACTGATGACAGAAAACAGTGATCTTCGCAGAAGGGGCATCTAGACTGCAAATAATAATCCCTTGTGTAATAATTCGCAGCGTTTTGACCAATAAAAACACTACTTTTTTATTTATTTTTTTTTTAATATAACTTTATTATTTTACAAAATATTTCAGTTTTGCTGATTTTCATATACGGTAGAATAAGCATTACTCTAATTCACATGGAACATGTGTAAAGGTACAGCCCAGTGACTGCCCTTAACCAGGTAACGTTTCAAACGTTAAATAGTTTAATCTTAATTCTAGTTGATCTTAATTTAATATATTGCACTTTATAATAGATTGTCTGTGGTAACTTTCTTTTCAATCGGCGGTTTGTTGGATGTGGGGGCAGGTTGGCTGGAATAGCTTCTATTAGTGGGCTGTTGTGATCTAGCATGCTGTTGTGTATTTTTTCATATCTTTCTTTGATCAGCGTTGCAACCATAGGGATGTCGAGGTCTTGATGTATCGTTGTTTGACTGGGTCAGGAACTAAATTAATAAATGAAATTCTTCTTCTTAACAAATCACTTTTATTAATAATTAAGGTGGTAGGACACATCCGATGATGATAGAGGGAGAGGGAGAGTCGCTCCGGGGTATATATAGGTAGTACCCAGGTGGGGATTGCTCCACCCACGGTAATCTCTAACACTATATCGAACTAAACGATACCAGCGGTAAAACTAGTAACTAATGAACGCAGTTCATCAGTACCTACAACATCCTTCCTCTCCAAAGAATTGATAACAACTGATCAGTCTTTCCCGATTCACAAGGCCGTTTATCAGAATTCCGATACAGTAGGCGGTTCCTCGGAAATGGCTGACAGCTGCTAGTTTCCACACAAAAAAATTAACATTGTCATCATCCGTTATCAGTCCTTACATCTCAGAAAATACAATCAATTCCTACTTTCAATTTACGTGACAAGTTCAAGTGAAAAAGTTATAGAACAATCTCAGTTGAAAGAAGAGTAGATTATATTTGTAATCTGTTACATCGAGTAAGTAATTATAATAGTAGATTATATTTGTAATCTGTTACATCGAGTAAGTAATATAATATTATACAATGATCACGTTCATCACAAGTGCGTTCATTATTCATCTCATCATTCTATCCCCGTACCAATCTGGCTTCCTAATGTTTTCCCTATTTCTCAGGTTGTAGTCATTGTTTTCCTGTTGATTCGTACTATTTGGCACGTCCGTAGTACGTATACTTCGTTTGGGTATTTTAATTAAATCCCTACGATTTCGACGGTAGATGCGATTATCACCTCGAACCCAGAATGATCTTGGAGTGTCGGCTTTTCCATCAATTATACCTTTTCGCCATTTTTTATTATGCCTATATAGAACGTTATCATTATTACCTATCTTTTCCAACTCTTTCGCTGTCTTATCATGATTTTCCTTTTGAGATTTTTGAGTCTTCTCTACCTGATTTTTGATGTTTTTTAAATCGGAAACTCGCGGCAGTAGATCGGTTTCTCTTATTGTCATTTTATCCCGGAGTTTCCTACTGAAAAGCAACTGACTAGGAGAATGTACCGTAGACCGGGTTTCTGTATTTCGATAGTGAAATAGTAATAAATAAGGATCTTGGCCTGAGAGTTCAGCCTTTTTTAATGTTGATTTGCATATTTTCACCGCACTTTCAGCTAACGCATGTCCCTTCGGGTAGTGTGGGCTACTTGTTATCAACTTAATAGAATATTCGGAGAGAAATGTTTTGAATTCATGGCTCCCGAACGGGTTATTATCTGTGATTATTTCGGTGGGGAATCCGTGAGTGGCAAACATTAATAGGCACACCTTTTTTACCTCTGAAATAGACTTCGATTTGATTTCATGCATTTCAATCCATTT
>OX940974.1:114037042-114073192 GCA_954871275.1 Leptopterna dolabrata | reverse complement strand
ATTATTTCGGTGGGGAATCCGTGAGTGGCAAACATTAATAGGCACACCTTTTTTACCTCTGAAATAGACTTCGATTTGATTTCATGCATTTCAATCCATTTCGATCCACAAAAAGGCTTTTATACATAACACTGATCAGACCGATATGGCTCTACGCGTGCGAAGTATGGGGATCAGCAGCAAAAAGCCATATCAACAAGATTCAAGTAACGCAAAATCGTGTGTGTACTCCGCCTCATAACAGGAGCAGAATGGTACGTCAGAAACACTACGATTGTTGTAGGTACTGATGAACTGCGTTCATTAGTTACTAGTTTTACCGCTGGTATCGTTTAGTTCGATATAGTGTTAGAGATTACCGTGGGTGGAGCAATCCCCACCTGGGTACTACCTATATATACCCCGGAGCGACTCTCCCTCTCCCTCTATCATCATCGGATGTGTCCTACCACCTTAATTATTAATAAAAGTGATTTGTTAAGAAGAAGAATTTCATTTATTAATTTAGTTCCTGACCCAGTCAAACATGGTGTCAGAAGTTGTGTGAATTTTTTATTTTCTCTTGAAGTGAACTTTTGGCTGGTTCTTTGGAACAGTGCTGAGGTGAGTTTTCCAAGTATTAAAACGTGGTCACTGTCATTTGTCCGCCATTACATCGACGCCGAATTGACGACGATGAGCGACGCTAGGCCTCCACAACACTTTAACTTCGATGCCACAGATCTAAAAAAGGAGTGGATCGAATGGCTTCAAGGATTTGGAATATATTTAATAGCTTCTAAACGGAAGTCTGAAAAGGATGATGTTAAAATCGCCGTCCTCCTCAATCAGCTGGGACCACGAGGGATTGAAATTTTCAACTCACTTCGAGCTGATGCACAAATTAAAGCCGATGCTTCATCAACCGGTGGTTATGAAACCTCGATAACAACCGTACTCAACAAATATGATGAAGTCGTCGAAGCTTTTTCGAACTACTTTTCGCCTAAACGAAACGTGTTACATGAGCGATTCAAGTTCCATCGGCTCACTCTAAAACCAGGCCAACCACTGATGGACTTCATAACGTTATTAAAAACCGCCGCAGCAACATGTGAATACGCAGAGAGGAATGACATGGTCCGCGACCGAATCATCTCGCAGATCAACGAAGAAGATCTCCTCAATCGTCTCCTGGACAAGGGGTCGGATCTCTCGCTGGATGAGGCGATAGACATCTGCAAGCTGCACGAAGCCCGGAAAGCCGAAATAAAGGACATAGCTGGAGGGACAAGCCAAGAAGAGCGAATAGACTTCATTAACAAAGGTACCAAGAAGAAGTATAAAAATAATAGCGCTGAAAGAAATCAGAAATCCTCAACTCAAAAATATAACTGTAAAAAATGTGGTACTATGCATGAAGCTAGGAATTGTCCAGCATACGGGAAGATATGCGCCGTATGTGGAAACTATAATCATTTCAAGATTGGTTGTTTTGCAAATAAGAAAAGATCTAATACTAATAAACGATTTAATGATAAAAACAATAAAAAATCAACCAAGTCGTTGGAAGCTAATGAAGGTGATGATGAGGATGTATACTACTTAGATTACATTCAAGTAGTAAATAATATTGATAATGAGAACCATAATCATGAATGGTCGATAATAGGTTCTATAAATAATAATAAAATTAAGTTCAAGATGGATTCAGGGAGCCAAGTAAACATTTTACCGCTGAGAGTTTTCAATGTAATTAACAGGGATAAGTCATTTGAGATGAGAAACTCGAAAGTGAAATTATCAGCATATAACAATAATAAATTGACAGTAATGGGTGAGATATGTCTAAAGCTAAGTATAAATAAGAATATATCTAAGGTTACATTTCTAATTGTAGATACGCCAGACAAGCCTATTTTGGGTTTGGAAGTTTGTGAAAACCTAAAATTAATTAAAAGATTAGCTGCTATTAAAAACCAAGAATTTGAATCTAAAGAAGCCGTTTTGAAAGAGTATATTGATGCCTTTAAAGGATTAGGTAAGTTTCCAGGCAAGCCGTATGAATTGAAGGTGAAAAATAATGCTCAGCCGGTGGCACACGCACCTAGACGCGTGGCCAAACACTTAATGGAAAGATTAAAACTAAAACTTACCGAACTTGAAGAAGCAGGGGTAATAGCGAAAGTCGTAGGTCCAAGCGAATGGTTAAATCCATTAGTCATCGTGGAAAAGCCTAACGGGTCATTAAGGCTCTGCCTTGATCCAAAGAACCTCAATGAGCAATTAATAAATGATAAATTTCAAATCCCCACTCAGGATGAAATTCTGAGCAATTTGAATGGCAAGAAGTACTTCAGTACTTTAGACTTGAAGGATGGTTTTTACCAAATACCGATTAGTGAAAAATCATCCGAATATACCTGTTTCGGTAGCCCTTATGGCAGGTATAAATTTTTGAGACTGCCCTTTGGTGTAAAACCATCAGCGGAAATCTTTCAAAAGAAAAATAACGAGCTTTTTGGTCACATTAAAGGAGTCAGCATTTATATAGATGACATTACAATATCGGCAACAACAGTAGAAGAGCATGACCTAATATTAAGGGAAGTATTGGAAACCGCAATCAAGCATGGTATAACTTTCAATGCTACTAAATTCAGTTTTCGGCATGAACGCATTCGTATTTTAGGACATGTAATTTCCAGCAATGGACTAGAGATTGATCCTAACAGAATTACAGCAATAACTGATATGCCCGAGCCAGAGGATAAAAAAGCTTTAATGCGTTTCCTTGGTATAATTAAGTATGTAGGCAAATTCATCCCTAATTTATCACAACTAACAGCACCTTTAAGAGAACTTACAAGGAATGACATAACCTGGCAATGGACTGAAGAGCATTCTAAGGTGGTAAATAAAGTTAAAAAGATTTTATCAACTCGTCCGGTCCTAGCTTATTACGATGAAGATAAGCCTTTAGTAATTCAAAGTGACGCGAGTAAGACGGGCATAGGCTGTGCTTTAATCCAAGAAGGCAAACCGATTGCATTTGCTTCACGATCACTCACTAAAACCGAGCAAAGGTATGCGATGATCGAGAAGGAAATGCTAGGCATATGTCATGCGGTCGAACATTTCCACTATTATACATATGGTCGTAAAATTATGATACAGACTGATCACAAGCCTCTCATAAGTATTGTAAACAGAAACATGGATAAAGTGCCTAGCCGTTTGCAACGAATGCTCCTAAAACTAACAAAATACTGCTATAAATTAACTTACCTTCCTGGTAGCAAAATGCTACTGGCTGATGCCCTGTCTAGAGCAACTGCTGGTCCTGTGCCTCATGATGATGAAGAGCTCAAATTTGTAATCCATTCCCTAATAAATAATGTCATGTCTGAGAGTAAAAAACAAATATTTGCTAAAGAAACTGAAGCTGATCCTATCTTGAGCCAGGTCACCAAGTTTTTAGGTACTAAATGGCCACATAAACCCCCAGTAGAATACAATATGTATTACCAAATCAGAGATGAGTTGATACAGGAGGAGGGTTTGTTATTATTTGATGATCGAGTGGTAGTTCCTACAGTTTTACGAAAAGAAATTCTAGCTTCTTTACATGAAGGACATATGGGAACAAGCAAAACCATTGGTAAGGCAAGAAAGGTATTTTATTGGCCAGGCATGTGTAAAGATATAGAGAACTACATTGAAACTTGTATGGTTTGTCTACAAAACCGACCACAAAACTCTCATGAACCAATGATACCGTCGCATTTTCCTGATTTGCCTTGGACAAAATTAGCCATGGACATATTAGAACATAAAAATAGGTACTATCTAGTAGCAATTGATTTCTTCTCTAAATGGATTGCTCCACCCACGGTAATCTCTAACACTATATCGAACTAAACGATACCAGCGGTAAAACTAGTAACTAATGAACGCAGTTCATCAGTACCTACAACAATCGTAGTGTTTCTGACGTACCATTCTGCTCCTGTTATGAGGCGGAGTACACACACGATTTTGCGTTACTTGAATCTTGTTGATATGGCTTTTTGCTGCTGATCCCCATACTTCGCACGCGTAGAGCCATATCGGTCTGATCAGTGTTATGTATAAAAGCCTTTTTGTGACCAGTGAGAGTCCTGACCGTTTATCTAGCAAGTGCTTGAGTTGCCTTATACTAACCCGTATTTTGCCAACCAAGTATTTGATATGGACCTCCCATGTCAGCTTTGGATCTAGATGGACTCCCAGGTATCTGGTTGATGACTGGAACGGAAGGAATACCCAGGCAGCCCTCCTTTAAAACAAAATGGACGTTGGTTTTCGACCCCTCAAGAAAAAGCAGACATCTTCTGCGAAATGCTGTATGAGCAATTTTCTCCCAACCCTGAAGTTCGACCCGAAGTTACACAACTCATAACTGAGAGAGTAGAACAGCCACTACAACTTCAGCCATTTTCTCTATTTTTCACTCCCGGAAAAGTCATGAATGCTGTAATGGATGAGGGGTTTAACAACGCCGCCCATACAGCGTAGTTTCCCCCTCTCCATCCTCAAGAAAGGTAGGGAGGCAGTGTGACAGCTGCCCCCGGAGACAATGGTTTGATTATAACGCGATGCCTCCAGGAGTTGACGATTCGTTTCCGCGAATCGACCGCCCCTTCAGCCGCGTGTCAAAAAGATGGGGAAGAGCCCGCATCCAAGATGGACGGGATTCCCATATACCGTCACACTCCTCCCCTTAAAACATACTTCTTTGAAGAAGAAGTACCTATGTGAAGTTAATAGACACGGACTGAAAGTAGTATGGAGTTCTAATTCAGGAAGATTCATCTGAAAAACTCCAAAGCTAATAGCTTCCATCGTAATGGTAATACTGAGAATTGTTACTGGTGGAGAACTTAGCTCCTTATCAATATCACTTGGCGGACTTGGAAAAAAAAGAAGTCCTTGTCAGAGGTTCTGGTTCAGGAAAGTTCATCTGAACAACCTCTGGGTGACTAACCTCCATCATAAGATGGAACAACTGGGAAAACAAGGGGAAAAATTGGCATTGAACGCCAGGCATTGAGCGCCTTAAGGATAATAATCAAGTTTGATAATAATAATAGTAATAATAATAATGAGTTTGATTTGATGAAAAAAGAAAATCCAATGGCCGAAGTGTATATTGATTAACAAAGGGGTTATTAAAAAGAGAAGATATTAAAAAGAGGATTCCTTCTGGAAAACCTCAGAGCTATTCCTTCTGGAAAAGCTCTCAAAAAGTGGAGGGGGTACCGAGGATAAAATCCAGCACATACCCACCAACCATGCTCTGCTACCATGTAATGGATGAGGGGTTTAACAACGCCGCCCATACAGCGTAGTTTCCCCCTCTCCATCCTCTAGAAAGGTAGGGAGGCAGTGTGACAGCTGCCCCCGGAGACAATGGTTTGATTATAACGCAATGCCTCCAGGAGTTGACGATTCGTTTCCGCGAATCGACCGCCCCTTCAGCCGCGTGTCAAAAAGATCGGGAAGAGCCCGCATCCAAGATGGACGGGATTCCCATATACCGTCACAATGCTATCAAAAGATCTCCAACAAAGAAAGCCCCTGGGCCGGACCTTATCACCCAAAACCTTCTGAAGGCACTTCCTAGAAAAGGCTTAGTTATGCTAACTCAAATCTACAATGCAATAATGCGGACTACACACTATCCAAACAAATGGAAACACGCTCATATCATCATGATCAAAAAACCCAATAAACACCAAGCGAACCCGCATTCATATCGTCCGATAAGCCTAGTTACCATTCTATCAAAAATCATTGAGAGATTATTCCTCCCCCACCTACTGGAATACCTGGCCCCTCTTCTGCCAGATTCACAATTTGGCTTCCGCCACGGACACTCCTGCCAAATGCAACTGCATAGAGTCGTAAACGCAATATTGGAGACATACGAGAAGAAGCAGGTCTGCATGGGTGTCTATCTGGATTCTGAAAAAGCGTTCGATAAAGTTCTCCACGATGGACTCCTAGCCAAAATTGAAAGCTACCTGCCTGACACCCATTACCGGCTGGTACTATCCAACCTCCGAAACCGTACGTACAGCGTGAAATACGAAACCGCCATGTCAGCCTCAAAAAGCATTCGCGCAGGAGTTCCGCAGGGAAGTGTCTGGGGGCCGTTCCTCTACTTGATCTACGTGCACGATTCACCTCAGGTAGATGGGTTTGTCACAGCAGACTTCGCTGATGATAAGGCAATTTTGAACGTAGGAGCGGCGAGTAATGTCGTGAGAAGCGAGATGCAAACATACCTTGATAGGATCGCAGATTGGTGTGATGATAGGCGCATCTCTATAAACCCTCAAAAAAAAAAAAAAAAAACACTAGAGAGAAAAACAAATAACTTCGCTCATGAACAATCCGCGGCGGGCTGACGGAAAAATCCGCCTAGCGAGCGATGTTTCCATGCGCTCCGCCCCGCCACGCACGCCCGGGCTGTGGTGTGCGCGTCACCATAAGAAAAACACTAAAAACCGAACCAGGCGCATTTTTACGCCGCGGTGCGACCCGTCCCGCTCCGGCACTAGTGTGCGCTTACCTTTAGTGCCATGTCCGGCAGAATCCGAGGATAGAACGCAAGCACTCAACAAATCAATGTGTCGAGGAGAAAGCACCTGACATGATTACAACATTTGCTTTGGTAAATATCGTATAAAAATAAAATAAAAACAGAGTTACTGAAAGGTTGTCTACTTCCACTAATGCACGAAAAAACGCGAAAAATACGCTGTTACACCGGTTTCGGTGATCAAACCATCGTCAGTAACAAACAATAACTTACTGACGACTGATCATCGAAACCGGTAAAACAGTGTATTTTTCGCGTTTTTTCGTGTATTAGTGCTAATAGACAACCTTCCAATCAGTTTTTCTTTGAAATGGGTCTCCACGAATTCATCGCGAGTGATTTAGTTCGAAAATATCGTATGTACCTCCTTGTACGTCTTCTTTCCCTTTTCATCCAATCTGAAAGTAACTAACTTATGAGGATCTTGCTAGACTGTTCTATATATTATGATGACTACTCGATGGAGGAACCAACGGTAACGAAAGATCCACGAATTCCTCGTCGTAGGTGAAACTGAATGGGGTACCGATAATGGTGACTACAAGCGGTAATTATACAGATGATGACAGGTTTACGCCATTGGCAATTCCATGTTTTCGCTCTCGACCAATAGAAAACGGGTTCAGCCTCAACCCTGATGTTTACCCTCCAGATGTGGTTCACGTAGCCTTGTCAAAATCCTGTACTTGATTCGGATTGTTTTGGCCCAATTTATACTTTCTATAATACGCGGCGATCGCTACCACCATTTTTGAGGAATGTTGATTCAGTCTATCACAAATCTGGAGGTGGCAGACATTCAATTCTGCACAGCGGAATCGAACATTGATTCAATCACGTGTGAACACGTGTCGCTTGTCTATAGGACGTATGTGTCGCGACGCGTGCTTCCTCAGTGCAGAACCCGCCCATCACCTAATATGGTTATGAGACAGCATGTTGCGTGTCTCTAGGAAACATATTTCACGTCGCTTGCCCCCTCAGAGTGAAACCCATCCAACACGAGCGCGACACCTGATGGCGGTCAAACGATCGTTTTACTCGGTCCTTAGGTATTAATGGATGGGAATAATGGAGATAGTGTCCGACCCTACAGCGGATTGATTATTTCAAAGGAGTCCACGCACTGATGAATCGCGAGTTTGACGCCTACGGAACCGCAAGATTTGAATAGAGCGGGAATGTTATGAATCCAGGGCGGTGTACACAGGGGAAGCTTATTAGTTATAAAAGGGGATGCGGAGGGAGGGACATCGGGCTTGGCATTTACCTTCATTTCCTCGGTATTGTTCGCAGTACCTCCGTCCAAACAACCCCGCGCATAATGACGCCACGACCGTCTCATTCCCTACAGCCAACGCTGCTCTTCCGCTGCCTCACAGTTCCGTCCAACTAGGTGAATTTTCACGTTCAACAGTCGTGCCTTTTATGCCCGGTGGGTGGTGTCAACAAAGAAGGAATTTTCCTTTTTAGTTCGGGGTTGATGAATTTAAAATTACCGTCGGTGTGTATTGTGAGACAGGATTAGGATGCAAGCCCCCACGCGATCTCCATAGAACGACTTTATATTATTGCCTTTTGAAATACACGTGTGTTACGTGTACAGTTCTCTTGACCCCCAAAAACAATCCTATTTTAAACATTTGCCCAGCAACTAAACTTCTTCAGCCCCAAAAGGATTGATATCCATTTTCCCCGCAGTTACATCGAAGGGCAAATGGATATCAATCCTTTTTTCGGCTGAGGAGGTTTTGTTGACGGTTAATTTTTACAACAGGGTGGGGGGGGGGGGGATCACATGTTTTTGCATTGTTCACATAAAGTGAACACTTTTTCCCAGTAAAAATATTTTCCCAGTAAAAACTTTTTCCCAGCCAACATCATTTTCCTAGTAAAATTTGTTTTCCAGTAAAACATTTTCACTGATTCTTTGAAAATTTTTCGTTCACATTTTTTTCTCATCATTTTCTAAAAATATTGTTTTACATTTTTTTAAAATAATTTTCTAAAAAGAATTATTTTACATTTAAAAAATTTTGTTTGAACATTTTTCTAAATTAAAAACATTATTTTCAACTCTTTTTAAAAAGCGTTGCAGAAAATTATAATGCGCTGAAGTTACAGTCCCCAAAACGTGATGTCGTCAATTAATTTCAAACACAGCACAGTTATAACTCGGTTTCCAATTACAGCTCTTAAAACCTCTCAAATCTAATCCTAGGAACTGCACCCCCTTCAAATGGGGGGAATGAGGGGAGGGGGAAGAAATTGGAGTTCCTTGGAGCATAACGAATGTGTGAGCAAAATTTCAGCTCGATCCGTGAAGTCTGTGAGGCTGTAGGATAATCAGGTGTTCCCTAGAAATGATATTTATCTGGGCTGAATATATATCGCTTCATTCACAATCATGTTGACGAAGCTTTTCGGTGCAAACTTTCAGGGCCTTACTGTGTACGAACGGCTCGTCGTAAAATGCCCCGCGTGGTCTCAAACAATCCACAAGTTCGAGATCAATTTAAAAAACGTAAAAAAAGCGAGATGACAGCGCCCTGGAAATTTCAACCCCTATTGCTCACCCCTTACAGATGATTGACAGTAACGCCGAGCTTGGCGGACCAACTAGCCTAATAAAGCAAAACCAAAATGGTCCCCTGAGGACTTTCTCCTCTAAGTCTTGGCCAGCCAGTGTTTTCATTCGACTTAACAATTGGCTGGGTTTTGGTTTATATTTTCAATTATGCACCTTTGAAATCCAGCAAGAGGTAAACAAGTTTAACCCCTTGGCATTTTAGTGGGGAAATGTTAATGACGGTGAAAAATCTAATATCCACGCATTTCACCTGATCTAGATGTTCTATTTTCATTATTTACAAGAGTAGGCGCTTGGTCGGGGTTTCGTGATATGTCAACACGCTCTAGCGCCTAAACTGGGCAACTGACGAAAAAATGTGTGGTCATCAAATTCGTAGACAATTTTTTAATCTTTAATATTGTATAAGATTATTTAATTGCAGAGTAAATAGTTTTCGAGACACAGCGGAAAAAAAGTGAAAAAATCGGATTTGTTTGCGATTTTTGCGTTTCATGAAAAACGCAGACTAGCTTTACGAGGTGGCAAAATCCAGAGTCTGACTCAGCACCCCAAAAACATATAGAAGCGTTCAGGGGGAAAAAAAAAAAAAGTATATGATTTTTCTTCTGCAAATCCCCCAGGTGCACCTTCAAGGCCGGGACACACATAACCGCACCGTGCCCGTGCCAACACACGGCCGTGTGTTGTCCGTGCTACGGCGAGTAGAAAAACAAGGCATTTTAGCGTGTAAGGACATACATCACCGCACCGTGCCAGCACCGTCGTGGCGCTCGGAGACCGAGCCGTGCCCGCACCGTCACCGACTAGTTCAGTTTACTTTTTGACGGTGACGGTGCGGGCTCGTGCAACATGGAGGTCGAAAAACTGATAGAAGAAGTGCGGAAATTCCCTGTTCTTTATGATCAGACCGATGAAAAATATCGGAATGCCGAATGTAAGGAAAGGGTGTGGAAAATCATTTCCGAGACACTGAAAGTACCAGGTATGTTACATTTTTATATTTTTTAATTTTGTTGTATAGTGCATTGTTGAAGTGTTTGTCAACTGAATTTACACAGAATTTATGCAATTTATGCTATTTTGCTAAGACTTGGAGATTACTGACGGCCGTGGCACGGAGGGGTGTCGGGCAAGTGTGTTCTCCCACCACCGTCACCGACAGTCGTCCTTGTCGCGGGCTCGGCACGGGGAGGACACGGTGCGGGCTCGGTGCGGTTATGTGTGTCCCGGCCTTCATACGTGCCGCCACTGCCCCTCTAAGCACAGAAATCCCCGGGTGCCCGAACAACACAGGCATTACCTACTTCCTCCAGTTTCAAGCGGCGGACCACAAATAACAACTTATGCTGCTACTGCTTCTGTTACCCTGCTCATTAATTTTTGGTTTGGTTAATTGGATCACATTCACGATCCTCGCTACGAAAGTGGTAGCACTTGCGTATGGCACGACTCCCGAGTTAGACGTCTAGCCCTCAAGTGTTCACTACATCGTCACAAGTGACGTCGAGGATTTTGGCGAGTTTCGTCATATTCCGAACAACTGTGCAGGAAAGTGTCGTAACTTCGTCACGTAAAGCCTGGAGATGAGTAGGTACGGCCCTACGTGTCTGCGAATGGGTTCTTCGTCCAAATTTGCCTTTCCACTTCATTTCGGCCACATCAACAACTGTACTTTCACAACGATGGATCCAAAACTGAACGTAATCGTGGGAGGTAACGTTAGGAAATGAACGTTAAGAAACGACGATCGTATCAGACAATGGCAGATGCCCTTTCCAATTTACGTATTGAATTTCACAAGTTTCGTCTCGTCTCAGATAATTATAAACAATGAATAGCCACCAAAAACAAGAACGAGAAGTGCATTCATCAAAAAGTTCTACGTTGGCCGAGTAAGGTTTTTCAAACCCTCAGGTTCAGAGTCTATCAGTAGGTACCACGAAATATGTTTGCGTCAGGTGCGCTGGCATTGATTTTCAGGCTGAAGGCAGCCCAGCAAAAGAGAGAGTATTTTACATTAGCGCAGATAAGTTTCTTGGGACAAAATTGAAGAGCGAAAAGCTGGCCAGTTCTGTTTGTTTTTACTTAACATATTATTTAATTATTTTATCAACACATTTTTGTGTACCAGCATAAAATTTAGGATTATGGTAAGGGTATGGGTTAAGGCTCAAGGCTAATATGAAGACCACAATGCACTGTGCCGATATAAAGAGATTTAAAATTACATTTACATCGATGCCCATATACTCGTATCGTAACTAACGAGTGCAATAATTTTTCATGAATGACTGCACTTCATGAGATGTTCTAGCATTCATTGTGGCTTGCAGCCCGAATTACTTGAATTGTCTTAGGTAATTGACAGGCAGCACCATCCTGTCATTGCTATAGTGATTCGAGTTGGTGTGTGAGGGATGCAAAGCGATGATTTGTAGATGACAACGGTTCACTGCAGCAATATATATTTGTGAGGCTCATCCATTTCTGCAAACAAGTGCAGTCATTTTTCACGAATGACAGCACTTCATCTACTTACTCGGAGCGTACAATTCACCAATGGGGCTTGCAGTCCGAACGTACTGACTTGTCGTAGGTTAACTCAGATTAACGGAAGCAGCATCCAATTATTCCTGTACTCATTCGTGTATGCGTATGTGATTAAAAGTATATGAGGGTCGGGTAAGGCCCGCTGGCCCCTAAAGAGTTTCCTAACAGTCCTTCACTGCTGCACCGGTTCTCCGAAATGCCCATATACTATATTTGTACCGACTAATAGTTACAGTAACGTTTCATGGATGACTGCAGTGGATAATAAGATGAAGGTGAGCACGGCAGTAAATCCACGTCACGTAATGTCCTAATGGAATTGTTATATTGATGTCCATCTGTCGAGCGGTGACCAGTGCGGCGCCTGCGACGATACGGGGAAGTAATTTTGAAACGCCAAAGTCGTGCTCCCCCACGGCCATAAGGTGTGATTGTCGTAGACGGCGTTGCAGATGGCGTTTTTAATAGCAATAACATTGTTTCGTAACTAATTCCAAAGTGGTGATTGATGAGCCACTTCCCTCACGGAATGGTGATTCAAGAAGGGGAACATCTCATAACAACAGTTTCACTGTTGGACACCGGAAGTTTCTCTGAAACCCCATCCCTTAGTTAGAGTAGGTGAAGGAGTGCGTTTAAATACATAAACATGGGGAAGCGAGAAGGCCCAACTCAACAGCCACTGGAATAACTTTTTACCAACTGACAATAGATGGTGGTGTTGGTGGTGCGGTTATCGACGATTAACACTTACAGAGAAGTCCAGATTATCAGGATAGAACAAGCGAGGGAATCACTGACGTAGTGGACAGCGATTGGGAACCAAAACTGAAAAGCTTCCTCGGCCTAGTTAATTTTGTGTGTCGATTTATTCCTCATCTGGGCACCCTGATGGAACCACTAAG
The DNA here is from genome assembly GCA_954871275.1 of Leptopterna dolabrata. Taxonomy (NCBI): domain Eukaryota; kingdom Metazoa; phylum Arthropoda; class Insecta; order Hemiptera; family Miridae; genus Leptopterna; species Leptopterna dolabrata. Next base: position 114,060,519 of record OX940974.1, on the reverse strand, counting down.
AATATTCTAAATAAAGGAGCACATTTCATATAGACAAAAGAACAAGGGAAGTCATTCCAGAAACTTAAGGACGGCTTAGTATAAGGAAGAGTTTTGGCATACTTAGACCCCAACGCAAAACTGGAAATTATGGCGGACGACAGCCGAACGGCTCAAGGAGAAATCTTGATGCAAAAGTCGAAGAATGGAACTCAAGTGGTGTGTTATGGCAGTAAAAGCCTAACTGGTTGTGACAAAAAGGTTCAGCCAGACAGAAATAGGCGCTGAGCCTGGTGTAGGCTGTAGAGCGATTTCACACGTATATATTTATGGGAAAAGATTTAACTTACTGACTGGTCCACTTCAAGTAATTTTCGGTCTCAACTCTCGACTGTGTGCTAGAATTCAACGGTGGGTATTGAGGCTACAGTCATACGCATACGATGTAAGGTATATACCTGGAAGGTCTAATATAGCTGACCCTCTTTCAAGACTCTACCATCCAAGTGAGCTTGATAAAACATTGAAATGTGAGAGTGAACAATTTAAGTGAGCAATAACCGAATTTCATGCAATCACAGCACTAAAAGTGCTGGAAACTGGAAAGGACACAGAATTACAAGAAGTTTTCGACTGTTCGAAGAAAGGAACATCGCTCAGAGATTTGATGATGTATGAGTGCATCAAAGAAGAGCTAATGGAGTTCAATGGAATCATTTTGCGAGGAGAACAAAAAGCCTCCGAGGACGTGTGCTGTATCTTGCTCATGAAGGACACCCCGGGACGACTTCCATGAAACAGAAACCCCGCATCAAGGCCTGGTGGCGTATACCTAATGGCTACTGATGTTGAACGAAAGGTGAAAAGCTGACTCAGCTGCCAAGTTGTAGGATTAACGCCTAAACACCGAGAAATCCCTGATGAACCCTGAGAGGACATTGCAAATGACTTCAAAGAACCTCTGAAAAATGGACTAAACCTCCCCGTTGTAGTTGATTATTATGGAAGTAGAAACTACGAACAAGATTCAGACAGCTAAGATGACTGAAGTTTGGGAGTCCATTTTCCCGCGATATGGGTGACCGGGGAAGGATCACACTAGACTAGACAACGATCCTCAGTTCAGCAGCAAACTGTTCAAGAACTGTTAAAACAATAACATTCAATTATTTTTCACTCCACCGTATTGGCCCTTAGCAAACGGCCTCGTAGAGAGGCAGAACCGTTGCATATCCAAAATTCTGAAGACTGCAGAAATCCAAAGATGGGACTACAAAAAAGAAATTCAAATGAATGTTTTCCAGTAAAATTCATTGTGCGGATCTTGAGAGATGAAATTCCATCCTGAACATTTCGAACAAATCCGAACAAGAAATTATGGACACAGACTGCCTGATAGTTGTGCTCCGATGCTCGGCAGCCAGATCGGAATACACCCCGTGGTGTTATGGGAGAAAAATGGGTGTACAAATAGAGATTTCTGAGGTTTTCTTGATCATGAGCTGGTGAGGTTTCGTTTTTCATGTTTTTTAGGGCGAGAATACCGAATATTAAGTTGATTTTGACCGAGCAGTGAAGAATTAAGGTGGTAACGAGGGTTAAGCTCCCGAAATTCATTTTTTATTAATAAAAAACCTGGGAAACTGTCTGAAATCACCATAAAGTTGTATAATAACGCTAGTAGTATCAACAGGTGAATCAATACAATTAAGTGGTTCTGCCAATGATCAAAGTTAATCTGTAAAATAAAAAAAGCCGAGCCTAATTCGTGCTTTTGGGGGCAAAAATTGGTGGAAACCATAAAAAAATAGCCATTTCAATTATTGCACGTGAAAGAAACAATAAATGAACAGCCTAAATTTCTGTACGTATGTCCAGTAGAATAATAAACCCATGTGATAAGGACTTTGCAGCGTTTTTGAATTTATATCCCGAATTTTGACTGTAGTAACGGTTTATTTCGTCAAAGAACAGATTGTTTTAATTTATTATGAACAGTATACCTACTCACGTTGCTATTTTGTCAAGAGATTCTTAAATTTAAAATCTGTGGAAAAAGGAGAGATGTAGAGGCGAGTATCAATATTCTAGAAGGAGAACAATGAACAACAACAATGATGGATACTAGCGGTTAGAGGACCGGCGATTTGGATAATAAAGAGCTTTTATAGATCAGAAAAGTGCGTTCGTATTTAATAGAAGCCTATCACAGTTGTTATACGTTTTTATTTGTAACACGTGTCATTCACGACATCGATTGCAATTATCACTAAGTGGCGTAGCATTCAAAGAAAACTTGTTTCGATCAAATGAAACTCGAGTCACTGAATACGGGAAATCGGCAATTTATGGTCGCTAATTCAAAATATTGTTGGAATGATTCTAACAGTACCTGTAGTACAACATCGATTAGTAAATTAGGCAACGGAGAAGCAAATGTGCAAATCTGCATGTTTGCGCGTATGCACCGATGAATAGAAATGTACTACCTAACTCTTCATGCACAGTCCCCCGTCCAATATAACTGTCCTATTCTATGACCACTTTACTCCAAAACGTTTAGAAGTTTGTTCTTGATTAACCAACAACTGAATTTGAGTTGTAAAGGTTGTAATGGGTTCGTAGAAGTAGAATACATGATTTCGAGAAGATGAATTTGACTTGAAAAGCTAAGTAGACTTCTTGACGTCTTGGTAGCTAACGATATTGCGAGGTTTCATTTGGTTGTGAGGAGGGGCATTTTGCTGGTTTAATACTACCAATACATTTCCGAACAGAAAAAAACTGCCACGATCACTGTACTCACACTGTCAATAACTCCTATGAGCCAAGTAGTCCTCTCGGTCTACGTGAGCAAACACCCCGACCGACGTGCCGAATGTTTACCAACTACGTCGATATGTACAATAACCTATCCGCTACAATGGCAATTACCTTCTTTCATAGGCAAGGAAAACGTTACAGAGCACTCAAAATAATGAATCTGCGATCGATTTGAATCAATCAGCACTCGATTAGCTGCCAGAAAAGGTTCGTAGAGAGATAGCCTGGAACCGCCAGGTCAGCTTGAATAGCCGGGTTGTCAGTACCTAATTTTGACTGAAATCAATACTGGCAGACAATAATTGACAAAATTAATAGCAGTGTTAGAGACGATCAGTGATTTAAGACGATAAATATTTTAGAACAACCGACTATTGAGATATTGACAATTGCTGAAGAGGTTACGAAACATGTCGCATATTTGGTCTAGTGTAATCCATTGATTTTGACCACTCGGGCTTCAGTACCCAGAGAAATGGATAAGATAACTGACAACCCGTGTCTAACCATACTCTGAAGTGAAGAGGTCACGAACATAATATAACCTTCTCAATGTTTTTTTGCCCAGAAAAAAAGTTCTGACTCGATTAAATTTGTAATGGACCATGTAAAAACTAACCCACGCTTGCATTCAATTCCTAGTTCTCAACGACCACTCTTTCCTGCAAAAAATATGGGCTTCTCAAAGAATATGCGTAGGCTCATGCAACAAAATTACCCGTACCATTCACATAAACCATTCACATAATATGAGATTTTTTAAGGTTGTGTGGTGGATCCCCTGAACTTAATAATATTTAATGAGCAAGCGGCTGTAACGTATAAACTTGGAGCTAGTTTTAGAGGATCAACTACGAAAAAAGTTTGGATGTATTTTTCCGTACTTAGCATGCTACACTCATGTGTCCTCGTAGGTGAATGCGGAAAATAATCAAGTTGCTTCAAACATTCGCTCATTGCCTCATTCGAACCGTTTTTCTTTGAATGGAAATAGCCCGCTAGAGATATGAAAATCGAATTGAGTATGCAAAGTATATGCTGAAGGAACGTTCTTGACAACTCGGGAGGATGAATATGCCACTCACGTGTCGCCAAGATGCTGGATCAATAAAATTTGTCTCGCTGCTTCGTCATCTATTGTGAGTTTAATTAGACCATTATAACGGAAAACCGTGCTTCCTATTCCGCGCCTCGCCTGTTGAAACGTGAATTCTTAGTTTTTCGCCCCCCCCCCCCCCCCCCTCACCACCAACTGCCTGAAAGTCACCCACACTTCTGCCCCTGGTAATTAATAGCCAGTTTGTGGCGTACTGTTGAAGTGTTAACAGAAATCGTTGGCGACTTGATGACCGGTCTTCTTCGCAAGGAATCTCAGGCTTCGGAGACGGCGATGATTCGAGAGTTCTACAACATTCCAAACAAATGGCGCAGGACCAAATATCAACGTTTGGAAGAGATTTCGAAAACACTACAACGCCTTGTTAATGAAGAGGAGAACTTTGGAATCGACCGTTGCCACAGCACCTTGGCACTCTTAGTAAAAATGACGCGGACGAAACAAGTGAGGGAACTTGAGAGCGTCGCTGAAGATTCCATTGAAGTGGAAGAATGATTTGACTGCTTACTTTCATACTGACGAGAAGTTTTCTCTTACAATAAATTATTACTGCGTATGTATAAACTAGTATACATTCCCCTTAATCATCACAAGGTCATAATAAATCATCCCTCAGGCGCGGAAACAAGACGCGGAACTGTGAAGAAGAGTCTAAGCACGTAAGAATCAGTCGATGCGCGGAAATGGGAGGCGGGGAAGCGGGCATAAACCAAAACCGTGAGTTCCCTAATGCTGATAAAGGAGTCATAAGAGAGGCGAAGTGACACGTGGAATGTGGTGTAAAAACTTGAAATCACGGAAATCATGATGGATGAGAAATGCTACACTCACAGTGACGCCCGAGTAGGTTGAAAAGCACGTGTCGCGTTGAGCTAATCCGCATAAATACCATTCTGTCGTGTATGTTAGGGCGTTTCAAGGCAAACAGTTCGCACCTACGCTGGCGAAAGCTACCGTCATTATCTCTGCCGTAAAAAGAAAGAACGCCTCATCTCTTCAAAATCAAATCAGGAGAGCACTTCGAAGTTTTGCTCAGTTACTCCCATCCTAACTAATCTTCAGTTTGCCACAAAAACAAAATTTCTTCACAACACAATAAATCTGTGTTTAGTGATTATATCGAGACCAAATTATATCCAAAACAATCGATATCTCTAATCGATTCTGGTTATAAGGCGTTCTAGTTAGGGTTTGACGGAGTTTTCTGCTCTTGAGTCCAAGGAGAAACGCCTCAAGGCGTTTTTCCTTTGAACGATTCATAAAAACAACAAGATAAATTTAGGTAAGAACGCCTTCTAAATACCACCATTGAATGCCATATTTTTATAATATCCACCTAACTGGTATATTTTTTATCTGTGCGATTAGAAGATTATAGTAATAAAGAAGAGGAAAGGAACTTATCTGCTTTTATTGATTTTAAAAAAATATATAACTTTCTTATCCCTATTTTCATTTTGTTCCATTTTATATTTTAAATGTTACCTAAAATCCGCAATAATGCTGCTATAAGCACTTATTGAAATGCGCAACTAACTCTAAAATATGCATTTAGCTTTATGCAAAATAAAACATGCGTTTTTAGAACCAGTTTTCTGTGAAACCTATAAATACCTTTGGACCTTTCAAATATTCTTTCAAATATTTATTTTTCTTTTCAAACATTCCTTTAGGAAAAAAGATTACTACTAAACATAATTGTTTCCCGATTGTTCCAATGTTACCCCGTCAAGCAGCAATCGGTAAGACAGAAATGTGAACTATACCAACGAACGGATAAATTTATAAAATGAATGGACGTTCTCAAGAACCTTGAATACCTATACCTAAGTAAATTAATAAGAAAAACAGAAATACGGGAGACGGACGGCACTGCAAGTTGTATAAGCTGTTTCTGTTTCAGAATTCAGAGCTTACATTTTAGAGTAAAATGGCGAGAAGAACACCTCATGTGGACTCAGCTGCTATAATAATCAAAGGAAAAAAGGCCTCGCTCATCTGACGATGAAATTACTCGACCTAATAATGAAGTCAATGATTCCAAGGTGAAACGCCTCATCTCGATTTTCATCGACATGAGGTGTTTCTCTTCAGGATCAAGGACGAGAATAAATTATTTAAGGCGTTTATGGTGCCGTACTTGAGTCGTTTCACAGCTGATTTGAACGAGGTGAGGGGTATTTCCTTTCAACACCATGATTTTCCAGTTTTCGGGTGAATTTTTCGACGGTTTCCAATTTGAATTTCAATTGTTGACTCCAATGGAAAGAGCATGTCAAAATTACGGGGGGGATACGTGAAAATCCTTTCGAAAATGTTTAGATGAGGCGTTCTTCCTTCTGACGGGAGATCTGATGAAATTAATATAGGACCGTATATATATCAATCCACGCATTCGTCGGAATCCAGCTCATTTCGATATATTTTTTGTGTAGGTATGAGCGTTTCAAGAATTTTCGTATATACAGGAACTTTCATTATATTAATTTTCGTGGAGGTGATATGATGTCGCATTTTCATCGCCTGATTCAGTAATATATGGCCAACTTCAATGATCAAAAATTTGAAGTTGGTGTAAAAAATTCGGCCACTCCGGGAAGAGCGAGCCTAATTTAACTAGTAACATTTGAAGAAGCGGTGGATGTATTTGTTGAAACAGAGGTGGGTCCCAAAGTAAATGGAAACGGTAGGTAATTGCTAAGGGCGAGGATTTGATTGAATTCAAGTCTGTTACCTTAAAAAGAACAAAAGTGAATCAACGTTTAGATGAGAAGTTCAAACGTAAAACAGGGAGGAGAGAGATCCGTTTCTAAATGAGATGCAGCTGGGAACATGTGTAGTATTTACTCGAGTTACTCGAGAGAAATCCGAGTGATCCGCGATGAATGGGACTCCTACCGCATCAGATCAGATCAAAATTACGATTTCCTCCTCACTTACCAGCTCGGGTTGGGTTTTGTACTAAGCGAGTTAACGCAGGGCCCTTTGGTAACTGGATAAATTAAAGTGTAAATCCACCATGCATATTCCTAACAACGCCGAGGTAAGTTTTGGGTATCAAGTTCTAGACGTTAGCATAACAGACCACACAGCAGTGGGAGGGCGTAGGCCCGTTTTCCCGCCAGCGATATACAATGTGCCGTGTGGTTTATCTGCCAGGCGAGCTTTTGAGGCGGAATCTACGAAGCCCAGGGGAGTCAATATAATAAATCATCTTAGCTCAGCGATATGGTCTTCTCAAAGTCCGAAACCATCTAACGAATCCTACCGATTAGATAGACACTGCGGCGACTCTCTCTCGTATATCGTTGGCGGTCAAGTGTTTAATAGGTTCTTGGAAAATGTGATAAACCTATAACAAGCGTCAGCTCCTAAAAATACTTACGCATTACCCGAATATTCCATTTGAGACAAGATAAACAGTTTTGGTAAAAGGCTAGAGCGGGAATAGTTTCGATCTCGTCAAAAGGCTTTTCACGTCCAACGGCACGAATATAATGATAATACATAACTACCGATATTTGTTGTCCTTTTGGGAAGGTAAATCCTAGTTTAAAAAAAAGAAAAGTTATTTGTACGTACTGAGAGCGGCTCTTTGGCTGTTCCATAATGGATATATTGGTAAATACCTACTTAGCTAAGTCTTGAATAGGCACCTACACGGAACTCCCGCTAACGGCTTCTCGTGAAACCAAAGCGGTTCACTTTTGGTCACAATTGTACATATTGTTTCGACGGGGTGTAAATGAACGTGTAACTGATTGATTAATTGATCTGATCAACTTTCATCGTCATTTACGTACAGCGTCTAGAAAATAGCAAGAGCCCCTGGCCGACCAGTTATACAGGGATATTGGAAGTTATGCGCGAGAACTAGCTCCTACAGTTTGGTTGATTGTTTTGAAATATTTCAGTTCCTATTCAAAACCACTTAGGAAATGGGTTTTAAAAGCTGTCACCCAATCAGTCAATCGAATCACCCAATGCTAACGACCCGGACTCGGCGAGCACAGCGTGGGTTTGCCAATATTAGAAATTACCCACGTTCCGTTTGGCGAAAAATAGATGAGAAAATGAGGCATCAGTGCACCACACTACAGTAGCATGGCGGACTGCAGTAAAATGAATCATGGAGGGCTCGAAACGGGAAAAGTTTCAGTGAGCATGCGCCATGAGCATGATGCCCATTGAGCACTCAGTTATTTTTGACAATTATTACCAGCGATGTTTGACTCCAAAAACTCGAATTCCGGCAACTTTTACTATGTCTGGAGATACCAGTTTATACCAGTTTTGATAATATTACATCAATTTACATAATTTTAAGACATTTTTAGCGATTTTTAACCAATAAAACTAAAGTTTGACCCTTGTTTGTTTTCGGAAATCGCTTATTTCGAACTCATCCTTTCGTTCGCTATCACAAACATTTTGGTGATATTTGGGATTTTTTATCTTGGCTGACTCGAAAGCGAAAGTTCCTTGAAAAGTCACGTACGACTACCAGTTTAGTCACACTTTAGTATAAGATATATTAATTGCGCCGCATGTTTTTATTTCGTATGTACTCGTACATTGAATAGATCATACAAACACAACAATCAAAGTTTAGTCTAATAATGCTGGTTTTGGAATGAAGCTTAATTAGTTTCTGGAGGGAAAATAAAGAGGGAGGGGTCACGAATTAACAGGTCAAGGAGAATTTCTGATGCAGGCGCAGGGGAGTATTGTGGTACCAGAAGTACTTGATGGCTTTCGAGTTCCTTGACAATAATCGGAGAGGAAACCAAACTGGAAGGAGCTCATTTGCGAATGCGTAGGAGGAATATCGGCTAGGCCCATTTCTCTGCCAGAATAATTATTTTGCGAGAGTATTAGAGCCTCAGACGCCAGAGGTTTACCGTCTAGAGCCCCCTTTTAACACAGGGGGTTTCTGAAGCTTTCGCGAGAAGAGAAGCTAAATCTGAGCCCCACAAAGAACCGCCGACTTTTCCTTGTCGACTTATTAGACAGTCGTCTTCTTGTCCCAAAAACGGTGACGGAAAGGCGGGGGAATGCGAGGTAGAAGGATTTTATTCCCAGTTGAGGTTCCTCGTCCTGGAATAGGAATGAAAGGGCCCAACAGATTGACAATTTAAACGCGGGCTCAGGGCGCAAAGGTTATGCTCTCAGTTTAATAATAACTCCCTTCAAGCCAATATTATAGGCAACACATATACATATTAGACTACAAGTGAGTACGATCTGCAAAAGAATCGCCGACAGAAGATGTTAGCAGTTCGAAGATGATTGGAACAAGTTTGCCCATTTTCAACCACATTTTCCTGGAGATACTGGCGGCATTTCGTCACATGAAAGTAGCAGGACAACAGACGCAGAATGTTTGGACGAGGGCTCACACTGGCGTAAGATGCAATGAAATGGCCGATTCCTTGTCAAATTTAGCCCGCCTATGTTGTGACGGTATATGGAAACCCCGTCCAATTTTGTATCGGAACAGGGCTCTTTCCCGATCTTTTTGACACGCGGCTCGGACGATTCGCGAAAACTAATCTTCAACTCCTGAAAGCACTGCGTAATAATCAAACCAATATCTCTCCATCAGGGGCAGTTGCCACACTGCTTCCCTACCTTTCTGGAGTGGAGAGGGGGAAACTACGCTGTATGGGCGACTAGTTCTACCTCCTCATCCATTACATGGTAGCACAGCATGGTTTGGTGGGTATGCGCTGAAATTCACCATAACCCCTCCACTTATTTTATGGGTACTTCCAGAAGGAATTTCCACCGAGAGATTTCCAGAAGAAAATCTCATATAAACTCCTTCGTGTACGAACATAGTATTGACCAGTTATCATGTATATAATACATATATTTAACTAATCTCCAGCCATTGTGCTGTTATTCTTATTATGGCGGTCAACGCCTGGCGTTAAATGCCACCAAATTTTATTTCTTCTCTCTAAGGCGCTCAATGCCTGGCGTTCAATGCCCTATTCTTTAGTTTCATCCTTAGCTTCTTTATTTCCAATTCCGCCGGACATTGCTTGTAGGAGCTAATTTCTCCACAAGTAGTAACATTACGATGGAAGCTATCAGCTTTGGAGTTTTTCACACGAACCAATCATGAATCATAACTCCATACTACTTTCAGTCTCGTGCCAATTAACGTCACATGCTGATTTTTCAAATAATTATGTTTTTAAGGGGTGGAGTGTGACGGTACATGGAAATCCCGTTCATTTTTTATATTGGATCCGGGCTCTTTCCCTACCTTTTTGATACGGGGCTGACGGGGCGGTCGATTCGCGAAGACGAATCGTCAACTCCTGGAAGCACTGCGTAATAATCAAACCAATGTCTCTCCAGGGGCAACTGCCACAATGCCTCCCTACCTTTCTGGAGTTGAGAGGGGGAAACTACGCTGCATGGGCGGTTAGTTACACCTCCTCATCCAATACAATGTGGAACGCATCTGGAGATAAGGGTTCCCTTCTCCGATTTATAATGTCAATATTTATATGCAATTGAAACATCAGTGGCAGCTACTGTACAACGATGCCGGCGTGGGAGTTTTCTACCGTCATCGTCAGCTGAGCCCTCATCTCTCGACAAAACCGCGGTTCGCGCAGTTCGAGATGACTAAAGCTGAGATACCTACGAATATTCGCTCGACCGCTCTAATCATGGACTTTGTGGTGTCTATTTGGAACGGATCGGACGTATCAACGGCTCGAGCTGTGACAGCTGCGGAGACGAAGACGCCGGATCACATATTCATGGTGTGCCAATGCACTTTTGGTCTTGCTAGGTGGCGCATGTATGCTCGAGAGACATTGACAAACACTTGGAGAATCCGATGTGTTATACTCGAATTATCCATTCCACATCGCTGCCAGTATATTCAGCAAATAAGTCGCAATAAAGCATTGATTTTCGTTCACTTAGTTTTTAACTTAATGTACATACCTATCCTTAAACTCAATGTAATCTGATGTATAAATGAAGCTTTTTCATGGCTATCGCTACTGGCTAATGCCAACAGGGAAAGGGGGGGAGGGGCTGCCCAGGTCGTTCGAAGAAAGAAAATAACTTGACATCCTGGGATGGTGGCGGGTGTGGAGGGAGGATTGAAGGAAATAAGCAAAGAATATATCAATATATAGTCCACAATTATGATTTTATTGGTAGTAATGATTCACTGATTCACACTAACAGGAGTATGAGTAACACAGCCATCAGGGTAAAATAAGACAAGGATAACAATTTTTGACATTTCACAAAATACACCAACTCGTCAATTTGAAAGGCTAGAAACAATCATATTTCTGGCTAAGCCCACGATTTCTCAACTCCATGAGCACAATTTAACTTAAAATGACGATGTAAATGCGAGCAATACACTAAGTGGTAGAGTAAGTTCAAAATGAGATGAAGGGGGAGGGGGTGAAGCTCCACTGTCAACTGCCGATAGGTAACTCAACCTTAATGTACTTAAAAGACTGGAAGAAACCTCATTTCATATAAAGCTATGGCATTTCCCCATACTTCTGGAGTCGACATTCAGAAAAGGATATTTTGACTGGATACTTAGCTTACAACATGAACGCGAAACGCTGTTGATCAATTTTTTCAATTGCATTAGGGCAAAAACATCAGAATGAAGAACAAATTTTAATCATACACTCGACCTTCAGTGCTTAATGAGCAAATTATCCAAGAACGTTTTAGTGTTTGCCTGCAATTTCCGGTTTTAGGTCCAGGATTGTTTACAGAATTGCCTCTACATATAAAGCTAATTTACAATTTTAGTAAATTTAAAAATAATATTAATGTTCTTTTTAAACATCAATATCAAAATGACTTGTTTATTTCCCTTCTGAGCTTTATTCAGTAATTACTTTCAATTATTGTACTACTATCGTTGTACTACTATTTATGCACATATTCTCTTAGCTCAAACTCTGAATTGCATAAATTGATTATCATGAGTGGGATGGTTGCACTCGTCATGCTGTCTCTCGTATTGATTTGACTCCTGATTTCCAGACAATTTTCTTAAATTATGGAGGTCAGTAAACGCCTACATGTTTCACTCATGTCGTGTACCTTATTTTTGTTTGCACTGAAGTATCAAATAATTCTTTTTGTGTTACTTATGCATACATTGTTGTAAATAAATGGCATTTAATAAAATTAAAAAAAGTAAATAAATAAAAAATTGCAATAGATTTTTAATGGTTTTTCACACATTAAAATTCGAAAAACTCTTCATCTGCCTTCCGTAGTTTGGATGGTGAACAAAAACAACAACAACAGCAACATTCAGTGGCGACCTTTTGTTCATTTAACTTTTCTTTAAACGGTTTTTTACTTATTAATATCCAATTTGTTAGAACGCTGTGAATGTGATAATACTGAATCACTATCGTGAGCACTCCTGCCTCAACCGAGTAGGTAATGGATTATATGTGTCTTAATCTGTACTTTCAAATGTAACATTTGAACAAATATGTGGGAATTCACCGTTATAATTAGATGTACAATTAGTGTACAGACTTCTCAAGTTATGAAAGTATATTCGAAGAGTCCAAGTTTCCTGCACGGTGTTTACAGGAACTGGAGGGAAGAATGAATGGTAAGAAATGCAGAGCTCTCCACTTTCAAAATGATCCCAAAGCCCCGACACCAAATAGGCTAACGCGTTTTCTATGGAGGCGGAAGAACAGTATGATCAATTGTTTGATAATACAATAGACTAGTCTGGAGTGGAAGGGCCATGCCCAAACAAACGGTAATTAGAGCCTTTTCTTCTCCCCTGTGCCACCCCTTCCTTTCAACATCAGCTCACCATTTGATTGGCTCCAAGAATAAACCTTCCGACCCCAATCACTCGATTTTTACTCGGAGCTGTTAATTCGGGAATAATTACAAGAAATATTAAGGCCGTCGAAGGTCGAAGGGAAAGTCAACAGATATTCTTCGGGGCGACGGAGGAATGGACAGGTTTTCGATTGCTATAATTTTATTCGGGTCTACAGGGACCTCGAACGAGAGGAAAAAGCATCAAGATTTATCTTGGCAGTGTGACAATACTGTCAGCTATCATTTATTACCCTGTGAAAACCTCTGCCAACTGGTGTAAAAAAATAAAAAATAAAAAATAATAATAATAATCATAACCCAGAATAGTCATTCAAACAGGAATCACTGCGGAGGGGAAGGGAGGGGACAAATTAGTGTTATGGTTTTAATTCAAAACATCAACATAAGGGGATTCTCTATAGTTTGATGTCACTTTTTCCTCCTGCAAATAATGTACGCTTTTCGCGCCTCTGCCATTTTCTTTATGCGCCACTTTAAAAGATCATCACAGATGATGATATAATTAGAGATATTTCAATTCATGTGAAATAGTTAGGACATGTTTTGGGGCTGTCAGATAGGTAAGGATAGGGAATACTCGAGACCCAACAGGAGAAACAATAAAACTATTTAACTGCTTGGTAAATATGCAAAGGTAGCTGAAATTCCGAGTAATGAGGGGCTTCGCATGAGAGGTACATTCTTTTATTCTTAGTGACAAGGTATTTTCATGTCGTGAAAGGTATTATGAAAATAAATTATTAAATGGGCCTACAAACGATAGGTCTGATTATGTAGGTATTTTTCAGAAAAAATAAACAGCAAAAACTCCAGTCATGGGAGACGATGATGGACTGAGCATTAGCTATTTTTAATACCTAAAATTTGTTAGTTCAAAATAAGAAATTAAACTCAAGTAAAGAAAACGGCCACTGCAGACTGGGGTTTTACGTCTAACTGCCCTGCCGGCGTCGCGGAAGTAATCGATCGGCTGTCCTCTCACGAGGATCAGAATTTGATCCAATCATTTCGCTCATGGCTGACCATATGCTAATCCACATGCCACGGATGATCTATCGCCTCAGCGCTCTAGTTTGGGACGAGGGGCGTTGGTATTCGAACCGACGCGACGGACCGCAGTCGACAACCCGCAAGTGACAGAGGCCACCGGCTCACCCCAAAATAAGGAATGAATTCAATGAATTTTTAAGGAAAAAAAGTGGTAAGACTGGAGACAAAAATATGTTTTCAAATCGGGCTGTAATTTGTAGCAAACCGCAGACCTGTTACTCGGAACGCTCAAGCCAGCAGCCGAGCAGGCAAGAATCGGAACGATGATCATTATCAACCTGCCAGTCAACTCGGTGAGTTCTCTCATAACAAATATCTCATTTATTGTATTATTACCTATATTTCGATATTATTTGTTATAAGAGATAGTAATACTATTAGATATTTGTTATTCAAGAGAACTCGACGGGCAGTTTGATAATGATCATCGTTCCGAATCTTCCCAGCTCGGCTGACTCGCTTGAGCGCATCGTGGTTTTGAAATCACACTCACGACACTATTATACTTTACTGGGGGCATTCTGATTCCGAGTGAGGCGGAATTACGAGCGATTTTTCGGATTAACGATTCCTAGCGGCAGACTGAGGGTCAGACTGTCTCAACGTTAACTTTCTGAACGCCAGTCTCTCTAAACTTGCTGAACTCCGATCTCGGATATTAGAATTTGTGATTCGTGTGTCTGATTGTAATCAGAGTAAATGAAGTTTTTTGTTGTGCAGAGAGCCGCATCGAAATCAATCGTAAATCATTTTTGTCTGAACAGCTTGGGCTCACTGAAAGAATCTGCAGGCATATTTAGATTTTTTGGGGACATCGTTATACTGACAAATACCACATTACTGCACTTATATACCACATTTCCCTTAGGTAGTGGTTACATTAGAATAAAAAACCAATTAAAATGTATGGTGATCAGGGCAGGCTGGTTTTGGTACAGCTATGCTCCTGCACTCTGGCTGTGTAAAGGTATAGTTAGGTAGGTAGATACCTACACCAAGTAATCCCAGGAAATACACTGGCGGACTTACTGGACAAAGGCGCTGAGGTTTAGTGAACTGTATAAGGATCTGTGTCGAGGCTGCAACCCGTTATGAGATGATAGTGATAAGGTGTCTTCAAATAACACAAAATTAATAATTTTACCTAATTTATTAGAGGAAAATGAGAAGCAAATGGAAGGCTCTGAGTGCTGATACCTACCTATTATAAACAGTTGGTTTTTCCTACCTACTATAGTGGCCACTTGAATAATAAATAGATTGCTTTGTTAATGTACGAAATCTAAGTAACAAGAATAAATAATTAATAACGAGTGAACACTACATATAACAATTATAATTTGTAGGAACTGATGTGCTGGTAGGTAGAGGTGAATATGAAGGCAGGTACTGTGTGAGTGTGAGTGAACCAGGTACTTGGTTGAATTTGGCTGGAGCAGATACTGAATCCAGTGGTAAAGGTGACAGCAGAAATACTGACTGGTACCCAGGTACTTGAAGTGTATGTGCACCTTACCAGAAGGCTGTTGGGACCAAGAGCAGGATCCTGCACTGGCAAGTCAACCAGGTCTTGTCCAGGTCCAGGTGGTAACATTCATTAACGAACCAATCTCACCGAAGATCCGAGATCCGACGTTTCTGGGTTTGCCTGTGTACCACTCAATGGATATCGTCACCTCAAATGGGAGAAGTGGTTGATATTCGAATGGGAGCGCGGATGGAAACGGATAACTTCAGGCGATGGCTCTTGGCTGGGTTAAACAGTAATGTCCGACGCGGGCAAAAAAAAACGAAAAAGAATCAGGAGGGAAGTTTCCCTGTTGATGGTGACAACCTGATGCCGAAATGCACCAACATTCCACAAAATACTCGCGTCGAGGCACCCACATTGTATTCTCAATTAGAGAAAAATCAGCACATAATTAATAATAAATTACAATAAAATTATATGAACAATAAATAAATATAACAAGAAAGGCAAATGCAAACAAAAGGTTGGCAAACATTTTAGGGGATTTTCACTGCAGATCAAAGGCAATGTTGGCGGCAGTGGCTGTGCAACAGGAGGCCCGGCAAGTGGGGTGCTGTTTGTTTACGAAGTGTAGGTCGGGCAAGATCTTATTGGATTATGAGCTATTATCAGTAGATTCACAGATTATTTAATGGTTCAGTGGATGTGGTATGGTAAGGAATGGAACTATTGGAAACTAATGGTCAAAGATAAAGTGAACTGCAGTGTGAAAAAAGTTAAGTCTGATGAGGCGATTTCCCTGAGACGAATTTGAGTAAGTCCAAACATAAAATAAAATAAAAATTCACAAGAATGCAGCACTCGGAGTACTCATTTTTTCCAGATGAACGCAGACAATATGATTTTACACAAACTTTCCGTGTCACTACACTCGTAACCGTAAAAATTCGGAATGATGTTGATTCCACTTTACTAATTCATTGAAAAAAGCATGAAATTTGGGTTATAGAGAGGGTCTACCGCCCTCCGCTTCCCTTTCTCCTACGTGCCCACAGTTCACAGATGCTAGACACAGGTTGGCTCCCACTGCCACCACAAGCGTTCCTAGTAACAGTTCTCCGGTTCCAACTATGGGTGGGCGGATTACAAATTGACAAAATACAGAATCACCGGTAACTCGAATTAACGGTATCTTGTGCAACGAGCGGGTAATCCCCCAAGTGGTACATAAATCTACACTCAGCGTGCCGCTTGTATTTATCATGGCATATATCCAGCCGTATATTTCATCAGGAGGGAATTAAGATTTGGATGAGATGCTCGTCCGTGAATCAAAATTGTGCTCGTATGGGACGGTCGCAACCACTCTCAGCGGTAGGAAAGGTCGGAAACATCGGTTCACAATGTCCTCTATTATCGCCCCGTATTATTCCCGTGGTAGTTTGTGTTAAACCACGACCCCCCCCCCCCCTCACAACGCATCAACGCGGAATAAAATACTACCGTTGTAATCATCGTCAGAGTGATTTACCTACTCGCGGTGTAACGCAAATTCCTCATGAACCGGGTAATGAGTGGGTGAGGACACTGTGGAGCAACTGAGCGCCTCCCTCGTACGGTAAAATTATGTTCACTTACAGCTCTACCATGGAGTTTACAGTCCCCGCGTCCATATTCGAATTGGGACCGACTGGAAACGATCACTATACGCGACTAATCTCTGTAAGCGACTTCTACTGTATAATATACTAGGTAGTGATTTTAGCCATTTTTACCGATATTGGCGAATTGTGACCCCCAGAATTGACCTAATTTTGATTAATTACATACTTTTTTGAGGAATCTTCATTAAAACCGATCTTCAGTTTCGGATCATCGTTCAGTAGGTACCAATTTTGGTGAAAATATACCATTTTTGGGAGATTTCAGCCATTTTTACCTATTTTACCGACTTATAACACCCAGAAACTCAAAAACTGATCACTATAACCGACCTTTTGATCATTATAAGAGGCCAATTCACCGTGTGTTTACATACAGCCGATCGGGACCTGACTGTTTCTATCCTTATATCCGGCTTATTCTTTTAACCGCCTTTCTACTAAGCGACTTCTACTGTATGTGTTCTTGATCAGCGTGAAATTTCCATCTCGGAGTTCACTGAATTCCATCATATAATATGACCGCGTATAGTAGGTAACTGTTAGAAAACCCCTCCTTGGTACCTGTCGGGAATTTTGAAATGATGAAGTGAGCACATTTATTATGATTTACTTGAACCATCACAAGGTGTAGAGACTAATCGAAAACTCGAATTGTAATCTGGTGCCCTGTGAGATAGGAAGAACGGGAAGTTTCCCCAAGTCATTGTTTGAAATACGTGCTGAACATATCCGAGATCCGATTCCGGAAAAGGCATAACTAAGAAGAAGTTGAATTGTAGATGATCAGGAACATAAGTCCAAAACAAAAGCGGGCTAATCAATTCGAAGAAGGGGCACATAACGGGGTGTCGCGGAAGAGAAGTCCTGTATACAAATAGACGGCAAAGTCCTTCAATGCATTCATTCATTGTGCCAGCCGAGATAGACTTTCTTCGTTGAATATTCAGCGCGGTTCAACAAAGGCGGCCTCAAAGAGCCCCAGACTACGTCACTTCTCGGATGGAGAGGGGAGGGTCGAATCAAGCCGTACAGAGGGCGTGAAGGTGGAGTTCAAAGCACTCTGGCGGGTAAATGAGGAAATAAATTAGAGAGAGGCCAGCAGTGCGGAGAGAAATGTCTCAAAAACAAGGTAATTCCGATGACAACCGAGGGGGAGGAAGTAAAAGGCGAGAAAGAAATAGATCAAAAGATTGGTGTAAATCCACTCGGGACAAAGCAAGTGGATTTCAAACTGATCTAAGAGTACCTTGACGGCCGGTCTGAAGAAGTCTGAATTTTGTATTGCTGCCCTAAAAAAATGGAAGTCTTGAAACCTGTGAGCCAATTTTCAGGTCGAAATCCCTGCTAACAGTCAATGAATCTCGAAGAAACAGAAGGTTTTAGCTAATCCTCTATAGGAAAACCAGAAGAGTCGTCTGGAATTCCTCATTTTTCGAAGTTTTCCATAAACTAATCCCGAGATTAAGTATAGGAAAATTTCCTGAAACCATCCCTAAAAATCGCGTGTCCCCCCCCCCCCCCCCCCAATAAAACTTGAGACTTTAACGATATTATCATGATTTCCAGAGTTTTTCCCGATAATATCGGTCAAGTCTCAAGTTTTGGGGAAAAAGATACGCGATTTTTAGAGATGGTTTCAGGAAATTTTCCTGCCAACTGATGGGAAGTTAAATATTGAAAAAAATCTAAGGAACATTCCTTACGTTGGATGAATGTCGATCCCCCCCCCCCCCCCCCCACCAGGAAACTTTCTCGTTAATATGGTAATTTGACTGGTTGCTCTAAATTGTCATCATAATTTCCCCCAAACCTTGCTCTATAATTCAGTACTTTGTTTTGATGAGCGCAAAAAACTAGTCCAAAAAGAAAAGATAAAATCAGATTTCTACTCCATAACTAATATTGTGGGTGAGAACTGGTGTATAGTAAAATTAACAAAGATTGCTGTGTTATTCAATTATTTGTTTAAATAAATTTGGATGTAACAACTGATGGAAGCCCCACGTACGTTCATTCCCACCGAGATTTCAGTTGAAAACACTCGGAAAAAAAGATTTTGCCACAAATCTAATTCCAACTTTCTAATAATAATAATTAATAGCCATCTAACAATGGATGCTTTATCAGCCAGCTATACCAGTATCAACTCCACGTGATTCAACAGTGGACTGAGTGACAATATTTGTATTCAATCATGTGCAGGAGTGTACCAGGACAAAAATGAAACCGTATCAACTTTTGAAATGTAATACTGATTTTTGAAGACCTATGTCGATCTCTAAAATCTGATCACCTAAACATACACAATTCCTTTTGGTCTCGACAGAATCGCGTCGTGAAGCTCTTCCCAGCAGACCCCACTTCACGAACACTTGACGTGATAAAATGGAAGATTTCGTAGTTACGGATATGTTTATCCAGATTTCATCAGCTAGGACTGTCGGCGTCGGTTTCCAGCAGAAAGAGAAGGAAGGACATACTGCTACCGATGTAGGCAACCGCCCGGGAAGTACTAATAAAGCCTATGATTGAATCCGGAACTTGCAGAGCGGCGTGCGGTCAACCGCAGTCAAGTCCGTTCAGCTGCAGGCTTTAACAAACCCACAGACTTCTAACTTTATTTTTATAGAACGAACACCCTACCGTCCCCGTAGCGTCCTGCAATCGAAAACTTGAATTCTTACATAATATAGTCATTTACGACCTACAAAACACTGGGAACATTGTGACTGACAGGTGCTCTGCCCAACTGAGCATACAAGCGTTTGGAATCTGAAGATCGGCACACCAAATTTCTCACTGGAATGAAAACAAAAACGAAATGAGACTCGGAATTATCAGACCAAAGGAATTGCCGGTTGATATTTTTACTCACCGAATATCAACTTGATCACGCCTAATCGCAGTCTCACTTACCTGCAACAGAAACAAAAATAAATGAACAGTTTGAAAAGCTAAACGCATAAAACTGTAAGCAACAGTGTAGAATATTTATCTTATTTATATATATTTATTTATACTCGTCTATTTTGAAGCTCATTCATCGAAAAGCCTCATGCAGATTATGATCAACCAAATAGAAAAACTCCTCATTATATCAATTGTAAGGAAACCTTGAAGCTTTCCGTCACTACGAGTAACAATATTATACACAAACAAAAACGCTGCAAAATCCTTGTCACATGAGTTTATTATTCTATTGGACATACCTACAGAAATTTTGGCTGTTAATTTATTGTTTCTTTTATGCGTAATAATCGAAATAGCTATTTCTGATGGTTTCCATTAATTTTGGCCCCTAAAACTCAAATTAGGTACGCCCCCTCCCCCTTTTTTTAAAAATAACTTCTATCTTTGATCATTGGTAGTGTCATTTAATCGTCTTGATCCACGTGTTGACACTTTTCCAGTGTTATTATACAAACTGATGGTGATTTCAGTTGATTTCCCAGGTTTTTCACTCATAAAAAATCAATTTTGGGAGCTGAACATTTGGTAGAACCCAATTTTCCACTCTTTGGTCAAAATCGACTTCATATTCGGTCTTCTCGTCCCCAAAAACATGGAAAATGATATCTCAGAAGCTCATGTTGCTAAAACGCAAAAAGTACCTATTTTTACACACATTTTCACTCATAACACCCCTGGGCATATTCCGATCGGGCTGAAAAGTTTCGGGACACAACTAGGGCCCAAATGGAGCATGTGTGCGAAAGAACGAATTTTTTAGATCTAAAATGAAGCCTGTAGACGTGATACGGCAAACGGCGGACGGACATTGCATTTTTGGAATCTATGCACCTTGAAACGGAAAATAAAAAACGCTGCTAAGTCCTTGTCACATGGGTTTATTATTCTATTGGAGTTCTAGAGATTTTTGTTGGCTGTTAAATGTATTGTTTCTTTCATGTGGAATGATTGAAATAGCTATTTCTGATGATTTCCACCAATTTTGGCCCCCAAAACATGAAATAGGTACGCTTTTTTTTCTTTTTTTTAAAGATCATCTTTGATCATTGGTAGTGGCATTTAATGGTCTTGATTCACCTGTTTACACTTTTTCCAATGTTATTGTACACATTGATGGTGATTTCAGACAGTTTTCCAGGTTTTTGACTCATAAAAAACCAATTTTGGGAGCTGAACCTTTGGTAAAACCTCAATTTCCGCGTCTTTGGTCAAAATCGACTTCATATTCGGTCTTCTCGTCCTCAAAAACATGGAAAAAGATACCTCAAAAGCTCATGTTACTAACATGTTGTTAAAACGCAAAAAGTACCTATTTTTATACACATTTTCACTCATAACACCCCTGGGTATATTCCGATCGGGCTGAAAAGTTTCGGGACACAACTAGGGCCCAAATGGAGCATGTGTGCGAAAGAACGACTTTTTTAGACCGAAAATGAAGCCTGTACACGTGATACGGCGTACAGCGGACGGCGTACGGCGGACGGCGGACGGACATTGCATTTTTGGAATCTACACACCTTGAAACGGAAAAGAAAAAATTTTGAGGGGGTGTTATAAAAATTTTTTGCTGGGCTAATACATAGGTGTATCATTCACAGAATAATAAACCAAAATGGAAACAATGGAAATATGAATCGTAGGTGCGGGTTTACACCTAAATGGCGCTATATGGACTACGTACAAGTATAGTCCTCCTATCGGTATGCTACGAGTATATTTTGATAGGCTATTGGTTTATTATTCTGTGAATAATACACCTATGTATTCGCTCAGCAAAAAATTTTTATAACACCTCCTCAAAATTTTTTCTTTTCCGTTTCAAGGTGTGTAGATTCCAAAAATGCAATGTCCGTCCGCCGTCCGCCGTACGCCGTACGCCGTATCACGTCTACAGGCTTCATTTTCGGTCTAAAAAAATCGTTCTTTCGCACACATGCTCCATTTGGGCCCTAGTCGTGTCCCGAAACTTTTCAGCCCGATCGGAATATATCCAGGGGAGTTATGAGTGAAAATGTGTATAAAAATAGGTACTTTTTGTGTTTTAGTAACATGTTAGTAACATGAGCTTTTGAGGTTTAGTATTCCATGTTTTTGGGGACGAGAAGACCGAATATGAAGTCGATTTTGACCAAGGAGTGGAAAATTGAGGTTGTACCAGATGTTCAGCTCCCAAAATTGATTTTTTATGAGTCAAAAACCTGCGAAATCGTCTGAAATCACCATCAATTTGTATAATAACACTAGAAAAAGTGTCAACACGTGGATCAAGAGGATTAAATGGTACAATCAATGATCAAGGGTAATTTGAAGAAAAAAAAGGAGCGTAGTACCTAATTCAAGTTCTGGGGGCCAAAATTTGTGGAAACCACCAGAAATAGCCATTTCAATTAATTTACATGAAAGAAACAATAAATAAACAGCCGGCATTTCTGTAGACCAATAAAATAATAGAATAATAAACCCATGTGACAAGGACTTTGCAGCGTTTTTTTCTAATGGTATACAAATGAAGGTCCTTTCGATACACCGAGAAAAGTCCAACTGATTGGAGGTTTTTTTGTTATAATTGCCAACAATATAGTGACAACCTGAAGAAAAAACCAATCCCCCCCCAAGATGCCTAGGGCTCATAGCTTTCTCGTACCTATAACGTGATAACAATGACTAACTCAAAACAAACTGCATAGCTACACTAAAGATTTCATATGGCTAAACATTTCATGTTGCTCTTTATTCCTTATATTATAGCTAGGGACGGTTCGAGGAAAAGATCGCGACCAATATGCAGAAGAACTGTTGAAGTCATGCAGGATGTCGTAACGTACTTGAGCTACCAACTCCAACTTACTGCTCATCGGTAGTATCCATTCATAGTTTTTAACCACAAAAATCTGAAGTCGAACATGTTCATGCTTTAAAAACGTTTTGCTACTCGCACTTGTTTATCGTATGAATCCATGAATCGTTCCGGTGTGATGGAGATTGCCACACAATAATTCCATGTTCTTAATAATAGTATGAATAAAAGTTGCAGCCTGACTTGCCGCCCATTTTGGTCGAAATCCGGAAACTTCCATAGAAATCTGAATATCAACCACTTTCTGACCCTACACCAACGTCATTCAGCTAGTAAACCTTAGATAATGTAGGACCCAAAGACATATTTTTTTATGACAATCAGCCAAATCGAATACGATAGAGTTCAAAATCAATAGGCACGATCTAGACATCCTAACGGACATTTTGATAACAACCGCACTAATTTCCGTCCATTTTTACGGCAGATACCGTTGAAAATAGAAAAAAAAAACCCACCATAACGACGAGCTGAACAAAACCCAAAAGACCGCATTTTGAGGAACTTATGACCACTTGAAATTCCACCATACATACATACATATGCGGAGCGTCATCAAGCGGAAAACCGTCTAGAAACTCGTGTGGAGCACTTCTGACCAACAATCAATGGTTTTCTCGAACACCTATTTTTGACGGTATCAACATACTTCCATTC